>DWNR01002236.1:0-13402 GCA_018250455.1 Polygonus leo | reverse complement strand
TATAGAAAGAAGAGTGTGTGCAGGGAATAATGTGAATGGAGCGTTGGGAAAGGTACTACATAGCAAGGTTCTAAGTCGTCAGAACGCTAGACTTGCTATACACAATGCTGTGTTTATACCAATGTATGTATGTAATGTATAACTTATTTGAGCCCAGATTATTGGCAGGTGAACCTGAAAATGTGCATTAAAAATTTTAAGCACTGATGATAACACGAAAAATTGATATTATGGAGATGATCTGATTATGGATCCAGTATGTGGAAGACAGAAATCTTCATGACTTCTGGCATTTCTTCTAAAAATGGTTTCATTTAATTGTTTTATCGACAAATAAACTTTATTATGATCTATTTACTAATGTGATTTAATTTCAATGCTCAAGATAATGTACGAAAATAGTAAAAAAGAAGCTAGCTCAGTCTTAGCTAATGGGTTATAGCCGCTAATGGATCTCTGTAATAAACCTTTAATAAAACTGGACTATTGCTTGAGGTTGATTAAAGCTAGTCAATAAAATGGATGCAGAGGTGGCGCCTCTGCTAACGCATGTCGAAGAATCTATTCAAAAATTTAGATATCAACTTGCTGTGCCCGCGGCTCCGCCCACGTGGAATTCGGTCCGCATTCATTTTATATTCCGTCCGAAAGTCCCGTCAAAATCGGTCCAGCCGTTCCAGAGATTAGCCGGAACAAACAGACAAAAATTCTAAAAAATGTTATATTGGTATATGTACCAAAAACATTTTGTATGTATGTTTGGTACATGTATACATACATACATACATACATACATACATACATACATACATACATACATGCATGCTTATGTATACATACATGGGCATGCATGTATACAAGGTAAATAAGCAATAAAAAGCAGTTATTTTTATATTACAAACAGACACTCCAATTTTATTTATTTGTATAGATAACAAACAGGGTTCCGGAACTGATAAAAAATCAGATGAAGTTGCACTACATTGTAGATTATTCAGAGTGAAATATTTAAATAAATATTTTTTTTATTATTTTTATTATTGTTAGACTTTGTTTTCATTTAATAAAACATATTCTGTAAAACATTAAAGACTCTAGTCTAATTTACAGAGTCCAGGAAGGGTATTACGATTCGAAAGTTACAGTTCTATGACAGTGGAACGGAAGGACTAACATTGAAGTTTTAGTATTAGAATAGGAACTAATAAAAGTATCCCTTGTAGTACCGAATCCCTTAGTGCTATTGCCGCAGACGGTTACAAAAAGTTACTTAGACGCTCATTTTTAATTTACAATTTCATTTACACACATAAAAGTAAGATTGAAATATAAATTGTCCGGAGATTGATGGCCAATGAGCTCGCTCCATCTCTCGTAATGAATCCTCTCGCGCTGGTAATTTATCTGTTATAAAATCAGCGTCTAAGGTTCACCAAGTTACAACTACGAGTAAGTAGAGATGTTCGATACGATAGTTATGTGGATCGAAACAAAGGAATAGGGCCCGCTTGTTTTTTGTAGCGATACAACATATTCGATACTTCGGCGAATCAATACACATGCACGGAGAATCGTATCGGAAAAAATTAACAACCTGCTAGTCTAACTTGGAGGTGAAAAGCCTAAAAGTGATAAATACTATACTTATTTATAATGTAAATGCCTGAATCCGGAGCGGGTATTGAAATTGTTTTTCCGCGGGTCATGAAATTGAATTATTGACAAACTAAAAAGAATATATTTTTCTATTATTAATAAATTTTAGTATATAACAAAAAACTCCTTTATTTTTTAATACTTTATTCGGTACTGGCTCGACTAGACTGGCTGAAAGTTCACTAAGGAAAAGAAGAGGAGAGAAACTCCGTAGGTATGCCCATCCATCTTTTTACCGGTAAATGTGTAAAGTGTTCGAGTATTTTATTGAAGATGTGTATACAGTTCCCCATACAATAAAGAGATACCTTACTTAATAGGTACCGCGGTACTGCCAGTTTATCCTTTTGCCTTGTATAATAATTATGGCTACAACATGTTTTATCTAAAGCTGAAAATATTTTTCGTCTGTACGTAAGCTTTTTAATAGATATATTGGCAACGTGGCTTATACATATAGATATCGATACAACGTACGTATCGGGCATCCCTACGAGTAAGTGGGTTAAGAAGTATCATATGACACGTTGCGGACACTGTATCTGCTGAACACTTTGATTTGAATAATAAGCCACATTTGCATACATATCACTAATTCAAACAGTATTTCCGAACATACATAGTTTGTTTAATGGCTATAAAATTAGGCAAAACAAGATTCGTACCGAGCATCTGCTCATATTTTCGTTGATTTTTCGATGAGTCTCAGTAAATACCAGAATTATTCTGGCGTTAAATGCGTATAACGTAATGTATGGTATTTTATCAAACTTTACGTTATACGCATTAAACGCCCCTAGCATTATTTGAAAATTGATTCAGCCTTCACTACGAAGAAATTTACGTCTGCATAGAATATTAGTACCACTGACTGTATGTCAATGTACATCCAAAATTGTATTGTAACAAACTGATTGCACATTAAAGTGTATTTCTAACTTAAGACTTATATTTTGCTGCCTATGCCTATAAACTGCGCGCTATACCTGTACAATGAGTATATTATTTTAATTGTTAACAGTGTCCTAATTATAAAGGCAACCTTTTTAACTATTGTATTAAAATCTAAGGACAAATTACTAAATAATGTATTTTTGTAATTCTCCTATTTAAGTTTAGTCCAATCAGCGTGTTTTATCAAAAACCTTGAAAACCTACGACGCACCTGCACGGTGTAACTTTAAATATTCATTTTCTCTTTTATACACATAAAATAATTGTAACTTTGTGCGTTAGTTAGTAATCTTTTATAGGTAAAAATTTATTAATAAAAGTAAAATGATTGAAAAAAAGAACACTGGACATTTATTGCCATGTCAAGTGTTCCGAGAGTTATAAAAATATTTTAATTGATATACATATTTATCAATATGTATAGGTTTATATTGATCAATTCTTATTAATCAATATATCAAACAGTCATAATTTAAATCAGACATTGCCCAATTTATAATATTGTGCAATGAAGATTAAGTTGGGCATAGACGAATTACAATAGTAATAAAAAATAGTTGTGTTGATCGATTGGAAGTTATATACGTATAACTATTGCCACACGATTTTCTTTTAAAGGCAGTAACATCGTTATTATAAACGTAAGTCTATATTAAATTTAACAAGCTTCGTTGCAAAATTTCCTAGTATTAGGTCCACCGATTTAAGTTGGTTTGAATTATTATTGAGTATATTTCCTAACGAATAATACTGGCACACATACATATGTATACCGAACTACTCAAACTCTTACACAACACTCCCGTATAGAGTTCCCTATATAGAGAGATTAAAATCCCTAACTCTACGTATGTAGAGTTCCCACAAACAATTTAGTTTCTATCAGCGTATCTTTAACTATTTAAGGCAATTTCATGGTGGATTTTCGTTCAATTATCGCATCTCGACCTTTCCAGCGCGGTTCGATCGCGTGTGGGGATACTGGGTGTCATGTTTCCACCAAATGTCTGGCCTCACGAATCTTCGGGCTTACACACGAAGCACTCACATTCTTAGTGATCGGAATAAAAACTTACATGTATGGTGAAACTTGAATCAAAGTTGTGGTATAGTTGCGTATTAGAAACTTACTATTTTATATGGTACAAATAATTTCTGTAATTCAGTTTGTTATATAATTTTTTTAATGATCGTTTGCGCGGGTCCGTCTCACTCTTGGCCGATTTTTGCCCTCGAGTGTTTCAGCCAGGATATCTTTTAAATTACAGGATACCGTACTTGTATAAAATACCGTATTTTTTAATGTAATATAATACAATACAATAAATACGATATCGTTATGTAAGTAATGTAACAGATTTAGAAGGATCTTTAAGCCCTTCTTGATATTTTTATAACTTGTGGTATATCAAATAAAAAAGTATTTATCACTTAAACACCGCGCGACAGTTAACATTAATTTACTTCTAAATTACAATTCGGTTAGAGGTCACAATTATACGTGAAGTCATCTCAGTCTGCAGGAGTTACAAAGCAGCCATTTCAATTAAATCCAATTTGACCAGGTGGTAGAACTCGTTTAGTTTGTCCGGGGGTACCACCGCCACCATCATAATCCTCCGTGAAGCAACTCTTTTTTGTGTTTCGGTTTGGAAAACCGTGGTTACCGGCTATACTTATGCACGAGGCGAACATCTTAATCCTCAAGAGTAGTAACGTATCTGTGATCAAACTTAGGTATGATTTAATTGTGTTTGGCATGATTAATGATGTCCATGGGCGGCAGTGACAAGGTGGACTGCATGCTCGTTTGCTACCTTTATACGATAAAAAAAATGAAGTTGATCACTGGCGTCCACGGTACCGCAATTCAGGGTCAGTTTGCCTATAAATACTATAAAATTCTACACTGATGATGGCATATCACTTCTAGACTATGAAAATCCACATGGTCAAAGATTTATATCTATTATAGTCTATACGAAAGAACTACGATAAAAAACCTTCGACTAAAACACGTTTCTTGTATAGAGATTCCTATTGATATTGCCTTTTTGTTTAGCCAAAACAATATATTCTGTTGAAATGTCAACCGGCTGTCAGACACGGTCCCACATACAATCGTTTCAATGCAGGACATACAGACAGACGCATAAGTATACCATAGTAGGATTAGTAAAAAGGTTGTTTTCTGTACTGTCTGTAGATGGGCAGGTATAGAAATAGTTGTAGGTTTCTTTTTTTAATTCATTTTTTTTCGTCATTACATTTTGTAGTAGCATATAAACATGCGTTCCAAAACTTTACATTTGTCCTATTTAAAGTTGGTTACAAATGCTATTCCTGAAGGCCGTGATCAATTTTTTTATATAAACGTCACGACCACAGCTTTCCGATCGAAACTTATATTGCTTATAAACTACTGCTACGCGACAGTGAAACACAGCTTGCTCATTTAAAGCGGGAATCATTGTAGTATTTCCAGTGAGTAACGTACTAGGGGCACAGAAGTAGTGAGGAGTGCAGTAAGCCTCAGAGCCGAACTGCATCGAAGTTTGAAGCGGCCAACGGGCGCTCGATAGCTGAACCAGTTTGCGCAGACCCGTTCCTTTGTAAACCGCGATTTTCGCAACGCACTTGCTACAATTCACAATCGATAATTACCGTTTATCCGACACGAATGCACAGCCGGGCGTCGAACCTGCACCCGGTCAACGCACCACACAGAATCTCCTGCACTGGTTACATCCAAATCACATCACTTTAAGCACATTTGACACAGCATGCGAATGCGATCACTGCACAGTACCGGTTAGTATTCGGGTGTTTTCGGCTCGTTTCGGGCGCGTTCGGCTACGTTCGGCGACACGTCGGGTCGCGGCGACCGTCGCGCGCGCACTGCCCCTCGCAAAGCTCCCACGAAGCTGATAGTAGCTTCCGAGCAGGCTCTGTTCCTGGTACCTGTTGCGGTTTCAGTCAGCGATTGTTATTTCATTTCAGTTAAGGCTCTATTTATTGTAGACATTAGTCAATGTTTATGAAATTGAAAGCTTTTCGCAATTCAAAGTGATTTTAAACATGTAACTTTTAAAATCAAATCTAATTCTTATCTTATAGAAAAGTACTAATTAAATTTAAAACTATTATATGCTTTTCACCGAAAGAAAACATCGTAAGAAATATACCTAAGAGGTTGTAAAAATTCAGTCATGTGGAAAGTCTACCAATTCGCACTTAGCAAGCGCAGTACGACCTAGATCCTTCTCATTGTGAGAAGAGGCCCGTGTAGCAATGAGACATGGAACAATAGTAGATTGTGACTTTTGACGATCCTTTTTATGTTACAGGCTTTATGATAAACATAAGAGCCATGAAAAACAAGGGGTGTGAATTTGAATCGCAATTTAGACTACAAACTTAAGAAGATTCCGTAATGGATATTAGTAAGCCAGTGTACTGTTCATAACAGACATTATCACGAGTTGATTAACAGACATAATCACGATACTAATATAGTAGTTTTTTTTTGTTACGCAAAAAATCATAACGTAATTAAAATATTAAGTAATATGGTCTAATTCGAATATCGTCTATTGCACTAGCCCCCTATATTATGTTACTTACTTTTTTTATCGTACAAAGGTAGTAAGTGGTCACTGCCGCTCATGAACATCAGTAATCATCCCCAAATACGATTGAATCATACCTGAATTTGATCACCGATGCGGTGCTACCCCTGAGGACTAAGATTTTCGCCTTGTATATAAGTATAGCCAGCAGCCACGCCTCTCCAAACCGAAACACAAGCATTGCTTCACTGAGGATTTAAGGGTGGCGGTGATACCTCCCCGGTCGAACTAAAAGAGTTCTACCACCTTACTTACATTAAATTTAAAGAATTCAACATGAACACAGCAATAGTACGAAAATTCTGAGAAATGGCAACCCTGCACACCCGAGAAAGTATATTTAAAAACTACTTACGTTACGTAGATTCATTTATAGCTATAACTGCTACAAATCTAGCAATATGATATCACACTTGACATAGACATGATAATTATATGAGGCGCCGAAGCATGTCAGGGCGAATGAAGATGGGAGCTGGTGCCACCAGCAGTCATCCGCGACTGATGCATCGTTGACGGGTGAGGTTACATCAATCAGAAATGCAGATGAAGATCTAGGGTTACAAATAGCGGTAATGGATGTAACTGACTCCGCTGTGTTGCCAGGAGTATGGAGTTACCACGGTGTAGAGCAGAACATTGCATTTCAATTCCAATTTCTGTACACCTCTCAATCAATGAATAAAAGATTTATTTTTAACGTGAAAAATATTAATTAAATGCCTGTTAAAAGCTCTCTTTTAAATATAATAGTAATCGCTATTGCAGTAAGATTTCGGGTCCCAAAGTTAAAAGTCCAAGGGCACGCGCCGTGCAAAATTTTTCAAAATATGGTACGTGTTTAATAAAATAAATTATATTAACACATTTTTCCGAGTACGATTACGATCGAAGTACGAAGTATAGGTCTCCCTAGAAAACTAAAACCTGTACTTTAAAACAACGCATCTGTGCTCAACCTTAACAACGATTAAATCTTGATTGAAATTGATTACAAATGTCCATAGGCTCCATTTATCATTTACCATCAAGTGGACTGCAGGCTCTTTTGCTACCTTCATGCTTTAAAAAACTGTTGGCACCTAGAAAAATAAGCATTAAATGAAAAAATATATAGACCGATTCTATAATTTAGCGTTATCGGTAGCCCATAATTATTTATTTACTCTTTCTTATATAAGTTTCTAGTATAAACTCAACATTTTTTATGATTAATTTACACATTTGTCAAACTGGCAAGTCGGGTTTTTTTATCAAAAGTTGTGACCACAAATCAGAAGCCGGACAACATCACTATTAGCGGAGGACGATAAATCATTTAGCTCTGACGCTCGTACACCGGGACACGCGGCCTGACTGGTTCGCGCAGCTACCAGCCAACTAGTGATAGGCTTATTAAAACTATTTAATTGCAGTGTTGTGCTGAGCCTGAGTCGATGAACTCATGGGACTTTGCATTTACACGTCATAAGAAAATACAACTTATCGTTTGGCGCAAGCTCATGATCTAATGCACCGCTCTAGTCTTTTACTACTAGATACGTTACTTTCCGTGTAAAGAAGAAAATATTTATTTATCTTAACCTAATGGAATATCATCGTGATCGCTTATGAACATTAATAACAATATAACAGCGTATAAATCTTTGTTCACTCTTTGAAATATTTACTCCTTTTTTATGATTCCCATGTCTAAGCTCGACATTTACTTTTGGAATTGAAAATTTAACGACTAACTTCATAATAGTCATTTTTATCGTATAAAGGTTGTAAACGAGCATGCAGTCACTGCCGCTCATAAACATTTGTAATAGCTCCAAGTTAAGATTAAATCGTAGCTGAATTGATCACAGATGCATTTGCTCCTGAGAACTAAGATCTTCGACTCGAGTGTATAACCACACATCACACACCAAAACCGACCACAACAAAAGCTTCATGGTTGTGTATGAGATTGGCCTTCTCGGTCGAACTATACGGATTCTACCGCCTGGCAAAATCCTAATGCTCACAAAATATAAGGACTATTATAAATATAATATAAACTTTAGCGTAATCTGTGTTAATTACGTAACGTAGGTAGTCTGTGTCAATCTGAATGGTGTCTAATCAACTTATTGCCCAATTTTTGCATCGACCCATCTTTAAGTTGGTGGTAGACCTTATTAAGTACGACCGGGGAGGTACCACCGCCACCCTCATAATCCTCCATGAAGCAATTACATATTGTGTTTCGGTTTGGAGAGGCGTGGTTGCCGGCGACACATATACACGAGGTGTACATCTCAGTCCACAAGGGTAGCAACGCATCTTTGATCAAACTTAGCTATGATTTAATTGTACTTGGGGAGGATTACTGATGTCCTTGGGCGGCAGTGAGCACTTACCATCAGGTAAACTGCATACCCGTTGCTACCTTTACATAATAAAAAAATCGACAACTTCTGTACGTGCTTCATGTATCTTTATCTACTTTCAATATTTGAAAGGCCGCTCAAACCTTTTTCTTTATATCTAAACCTAGCGATAAGAAACCTCCGAAAAATTATTTGCAGCACTAGCTACCAGTAAACTTACGACGCATTTAAACCACTAATTCGCCATGCTTATACGCTCACATTATCCCACAATACATCAAGCTGCGGGCTGCTGGTCCACGATCACATCAAACAGGTCGGTGGCGCGATGAATGACAAACGCACTAATTGCTGCCGTAATGCTGCAGTTGTGACTGAGCGAGCTCACTAATAGCTGATAATGTTACCACCGCCATCACACGGATACTTTCAGTTAAAGTACTTACTTTCGAGTTATAAAATCGTTTGTCGAGGGTTGAATTTCATGAACCAATTCTGCAGAATAAAAAGTTGATAAGATTTTCGACCATCGCAATAGCAGTCATCAAGAATAGCAATATCAACTGTAATCAAATTTTGGAAATTGTTTGCCTATAGGTATTTGCAATACCAGAGCAGCCGCCAATACATAGACGGCTTTGAATGAGAGCTCTTTTAGCATTTTTTTAAATCCCTTTTCTAGTAGTAACGACTAAATATCGGACAAACTAGCCTGCTAACATATTCCGATTAGTCTATTATGAGAGTAATTTTGTGTCAAATATAACTCGTGGAAATCATGTAGGCCGACCAAGGAGGTATCACCGCCACCCTTATAATCTTCCCTAAAATAATTCTTGTTTCAGTCTTGAGTACTCTTGAGAGGTGTGGTTGCCGGCTATATTTACTTATGAGGCGAACACCTTAATCTCTATCGAGGTATCTATGGTCAACTTTAGATACGGTTTAATCATACTTTGGGGATGTTCATTATGTCCATAGGAAGGAATGACCACGTACCAAGAGAGTTGAATTGCATGCTCGTTTGCTACCTTAATATAATATGATAAAAAAGGTTTGTTTATTATTTTTAAAAGAATAAAGTGAACCCATTAAAAACCATTTGGAAGTATTACTCCAAAAACCTAAATCGCGTCAAAAGCCGACGCACATTTAAGACAAGATTTGCTTTTAAAAGTTATAAAAACTATACACTGTGTAAGCGAGTAAACTTAAGAGAGCAATGTGGCCGGCCGTTTCACCAAAATATCTCCCACAAAAACCTCTGTGTTTATAATGGCACCGCCTTGCACAGGTCACTGTAAACCACTGCATGCGATAAACATTATCTTCATACGAATATGTAGTGTGTTATACTTATATAATCGTAACTTCAATAATGGTAAACGTTTTAAAGGCGTGTGTTATGGAGTTTGTTTCGCCATTTCTTCGTTTTAAGACGATGGAAGCTTAGAAATCCTGTAAAGAAACAATTTGAACAAAAATACTTAATTCGTGTTTTTGATTAATGAGTCCGGATTACGTAATCACGCAATCAGTAGGACTAAACAAAAAGCATTGCCGCAGGCGTAAGCACCAAATACTAACTGCCTGGAAATGACATAAGCTGCTGAATGGACCAAACGAATAGCAACATCTAAATTTGTCCTGCACCTGATGTCAATATCGGTAAAGCGACATCTACTGCTTCTGGACACCCTACCCTACCCACGCACTCCAAATGTGTCAGGATGGCTCTATACGTAATCGATTTCGAATTCATTTCTACACTTGAAAATAACAGATATAATTAATAGGCAATATTTTATTAATAAAAACCGATGCCTTATCCACGGATATACTATTACGAACAAATTACCATAATTATAAATAATAACATGATTATGATGGAAACCCATAAAATTATTAAATGTTTGAGTTTAGAATAGTAATGTACTTATTTATAGACTCTTAATTTTATCTAGACTCATAAATGTTGTCGGAGGATGTGGGTGGCTTGACAGATTCGGAAATCGAATTAATTATTTTTACATGAATATAGCCATCTACCTAGAAATTAATATTGGACTGTTTTTATTACGAGTTGGATAAAAGTGGAACCTAAAAATCTAACATAACAATAGTATTAGATGGCGAAAACTTCACAAAATTGGGTCATTTTTAAATTTCCTATTTACAAAATTGATTATTTTCAAAATAGGAAAAGAAAGGTAAAAAGATTTTCTTCACATGTCAACGTTTTGAATGTTTAGAGATCTATATCGGATCATCCCCGTGTGATATTCAACCCTGTTCGTCTATATGTTCACCCGCTTAACTTTTGAACGACTTAACTGATCGAAATGCAGTCGAAGTGGTTCCTCTTCAAATTGCCTGAAAATTTGAACCGAGTCTGATTCTGTAAATTTAAAAAAAAAAACATATTTTTTATTTTTTCACGAAATTGTTTTTCTTTCAGTATCTTGGACTTTTCCACTCTTCTACTCAAAACACAACATGAACCATAAAAAATAATTGGTTGATTCGTTGGAGAAATATAGATACGAAAAATTTTAAAGCCTATTACTAAAAACTTTGTGCACACGACAAGCGAAAATCGCACGAAAAGCCACGGTGGAACAGGCACCTAAAATAAGTTGGTCTTGCAGCCCCGCACCGTAACCAGATACAACACAAACACGCCCTGTGTGCAGTCGTGATGTGCTTTACGAGATATTTTTCAGCTACAGACAAGTTTGTGCGATGAGTTTTTAATCACTCGAACTGTCCACTTAAGTGTAAACTTCCGGACAAACAACCTCTTTTTAAGTGAGAGAAGTAAATGAACGTTATGACGCCTAATAGTGAGTGGTCACTGCCAACCAGAGACATATTCCAAATCAAAAATAGTACAGATTGTTTGAACTGTTTAGAAGGAGCAAATGAGCTCGCAATACACTAGATGGTATGTGATTCTGCCACACGTAGATTTATGTATTCAACCCCAAATCAATAAATTAAAATCAATGACTAATTTAAGAAACTATTGTAATCAAGTAGGGTTGGATTCCTCCCGTCGACCATAGTTGCGTTGCTACTCCTAAGGAATAAGATAGTCGCCTCCGAAACACAATCTTACAAGCAAATGCTACCCAAAATGGGTGAACCATCTTTCTAGATAGTTCTAGACCCTCTAGTCTAAAATTCTACTACCTATTAAAGCAATATGCTTCTCTCTACTCTGTTATTAGTTTTCGATTAGACATATCCCTAAAATCCCTATGCTATAAGCATTAGGGTTATAGCATAGTTGCTATCATTCATAGTAAATATCTGCAATTAAAATTAAATAGACATAAATTTAACACGAAAAATATTCAGGATGCGTAGAAAAGACATCAGTCGTTGCGACGGACGGGCTCACGATAATTTATCTAATCACACTGCCGTAATTATATTGCCAGGCGAATTTATCAAGGCGGTCCTTGCATATTCTATTAAGAGAATATTATGCGGTTAGGAAAATAGAAAAAGACTAAAATACTTAGTACTTCCTGAGGGCAAAGCGACGTTGCTTCCAGCGCAAAATGAGTTTTGTAGAAGATATATTTAAATTGATTAACGTTCGTCTGTAAATTAACATTGCACTCATAACTACTTGTAAATGAAGCAGAAGTATATTATAGTATATCTTGTCAGGTTGTTGTGAGGTTGCAGTCCACCTAATATAATTGGGTTTTCTTTTACTTTCGGTAAAAGAGCGTAAAAAAACTAGGCATTGAATCATATTTTTTTTTATACTGAAACATACAGTTCTTAGCTAGTGTATTAAATCTTAATAAAAGCTTATTTTAGATGGCTGTGCCTCAAGATAGACTGTTACTAAAACTCCGAGGTCCACTCGTCCGTCCTTTCATCTATCACAGGGCTTTATAATTTGAACCATGTAACGTAGAAATTTAAAAGTGTTCTTGGTAAAGTGTACAACACAACGATAACGGTAAAGATACTTATGACACAATACGAGCTACATGCGAGTTACTGATTCTAACTTAGGCACAGCTAAATTGTTGAAAACTTGAACAGAGTCCAAACCAAACGAAACAGTATATTACAATACATGCTGGTACAGAACCTTGCGTGTGAGAATTAGACTCGCACTTGGCCGATTTTTACTATTAATGTTAGCTGCGTAGAAGTTTTACGATAATTAGCGATGCACTTATCTATCTAACGTTCAATAACTTAATGCAAAACAAGGTTTAATGTCTCAAGCGCAAAGTAAATCTTTCCTTTATATACTACGGTGATTAACAGATGCAGTTCATGCTAATAAATGCTGATTTCATTATCCAGTTACTTAGTTGGATTATATCTTTTTACATAATTTACGAGTCACAGTCGAGAGTCGCAAATTTTGATAAAAACGCTAATAAGTTATTTTTAACACGTACTCAAATAGTAAATATTTTTTTCTATTACTCGAAAATTATATTTTTTCTGGATAAAATGGGACTGTATAGTTACTATGTGGTAGGGAAAAAACAGCAGGTGGTTCATTAAGCGTACTGCAGATTTTAGAAGAATGTTGGGAGTCCAATGGAAGTGATATGCGAGAAGTCTTGTGTCTTCTGTGTAGAGCCTAAAGTAAATAGAAACACTAAGCTTGAAATAAAACTTTCTTTTATAACTTGCCTACTTTACCTTTGATAACACTATACATCTCTCAAGAAGATCTTATCTTGACAACTCGGATCTCCTTATTCTATAAATAAACAGCAGCGACATCGCGGATGAAGCCCACGCGAGCTAATTAATTGGTTAAAT
>DWNR01002235.1:0-13403 GCA_018250455.1 Polygonus leo | reverse complement strand
GTTCGTCTGTGCGTCCGATGGTAAAAGGGGGCTGGCGGAATTAAGTCATGCAGTGCCTGTGCGCATTCTCCAAAGTGCTTTCAATTAAACAAACAAACAAATGTACTCTTCAGCTTTATATTATTAATTTCTATACATATAATAAAGCTAAAGAGGGTCGAAAGTCTGTACATGGAGAATATCGAATAATAGCTGCCTGGGTATCACGTAAAAATGGCTTAATGGATTTTGATGCAAACTTGACTGATTTGTTGAGAAGACCTCCTGCCAGGTTTAGGCTATAAAAATTCAACCTCTAAAAGGAGGAGTAGCCACTACGGGGCAGCGGGTGGAGCCGCGGGCACGGCTAGTAGATAATATTCGTGAATCACTCGTGTATAATTTCTTAAATATGAATAAAACCACTAATGACGTTACGAAATCATAGATATTCTGATCACAAGCAGACGTGATATTTTTATAATAACGTATTTATAGATATTATGTCATACCTGTAACGATATATTATATCACGTACTGTTGTACGATAACAAGTGCGCCGTAAGTATGCAACATACTGCAACGTAATCCCATTACAAATTACTTCCAGGCATTATGTCCTAACGAGATTATAGGGTTTATGACCGTCTGATGTACCTTAGTACCCACAGACGGATTTAAGTCTCCCTCTTTCAATTATGCCGTTTGGTGCATACTATGCCGGTTATGACCGTAATTGTACCAGAACATTGCAAGGAATATATTGTATGAATGAGTATGTATGAGGTCCGGTACCTTTTCGCAGCGTGTCAAAAATATTCTTTTTTTTTTATTGTGTAAAGGTAGCAAACGAGCATGCAGTCCACCTGATGGTGTGAAGTGGTCACTGCCGCCCATGGACATTTGTAGTCAGGTTAAGGTTCAAGATCACAAATGCGTCACTCCCCTTCAGGACGAAGATGTTCGCCTTGTTTGTAAATGTAGCCGGCAACCACGCCTCTTTCAACCGAAACATAATAAATTGCTTCACGGAGGATTATGAGGGTGTCCGTGGAACCTCCCCGGTTGAACTACATGAGTTCTACAATCTGGCAAATTCTGTGTATGAATTTACAAGACACTATGGAAGCAAAATAGGCAAGACTATATTTTAAGTAGATTTTGATAAATATTTTTAAGAATAAATTTCAACGTAAATATTATCTGTGAATATAACGTAAGGATATCAGGAAGGATGAAATGTGGGTAAAAAAGGGAAATATATTTAGGGTTGGTTTATATTTATATTTTTAAGAGAAAATTCCAATTATCAGTTTCCTTTGTATTTGTTCCAGGTGTAACCTGCATAGTATCCTCAAAGGTGCCGTATTGGCACGCGAGCTGGTGGGGCGCGCCGGTCACGGACCTGCATCAGACGCTGTGGGGCACGCTGCGGAACATCCTCGCTTCCACCAACTTGAACTTCGTCAGGTAATGAAGTGGAACAAGTTAGACCTTTATTTTTTAGGTGTGTTTGGTGCAGGGTAGTAAAGGATTTGTGGTCGACCTTAATTGAAATTCAATTCTGAAGTTGATAACAGGTGTTCAGCGATGGTTACTCCATTTAGCATTACGTGGAATGCGGGACAGTTGATCGCTGGTATCTATGAGGTCTAGTTGTTAGATAGGTCGTAATCAGTAGAATCTGGACTACTTATTACGGGGATACGGGGAGACATAATTTTGTGCATAACAGACATAATTTATTACAAATTGCTCAACATATTCTGAACATTTTCGTTAGTGACTTTTTGATTACAATCGTTATTGATAAAAGTCAAATCGCTTTAATTTTCATCTACAATACATCCCTTTAGATATATAAGTTATCTAACAATAAGATATAAATAAAAACAAAATTCTATTCTATTCTATTCCAAGATTGACGAAAACTTAAGAGTCTACTTAAAGTTATAATTTAGAAGCTTACCAAAATACACGTTCATCATACTAAGTAGCACGTATCATAGCTCCCTTTATCACACCCTAAATGGCAAATGGCGAGTCTTACGTGTGTATCTGCAGTGCGCCATTACACCGTCTCAAGTATTAATCACCGCCAGAGTAACGGTCAGCTGAGGTCAGCGCACACTGACATGTATCCCACGATACCACGCGCAGTTGTTTTATTTTTAGTTGGGATGGTAAGTATGTTAGGATTAGTATCTTATAAAATACAAAACATGTTTATTTTCTACATATTTTCCTTCCCCCCAGTAAAAGGTAATCTAACAATAACATATCAATAAAAACAGTATTTTATTATCATTTAAGGTTACTTATTTGAAAATGTCATTTTAAAATCTTACCAAAATACAAATTCAATCATACTAAGTAGCACATATCATAGCTCCCTTTATGGCAAATGGCGAGTCTTACGTGTGTATCTGCAGTGCGCCATTACACCGTCTCAAGTATTAATTACCGTCAGGGTAACGGTCAGCTGAGGTCAGCGCACAGTGACATGTATCCCACGATCCTACGCGAAGTATTTGTTCCTTTTTTATTTATTTGAGATCGTTTATGATTTAGCATGAGTCACTTAGTGAATACAAAATATGTTTCCTCTCACCGTTTTATAAAAAAATAGTTTGCTGATTATAATCGCCATAGACAGGCACGCACCGCATAGACGTTTTCTATATATTTGTCTAATACTAGGAAAACAACAATAAGATGTACAAAAGGAGACATATATTTTCTATCCTAAAATTAACGAAAATTTAAGTGTTCATGATTTTAGAAGCTAAATATATTTTCCGTTTATTAAAATACTAAGTACACTAAGTACCACATTTTACAGCTCCTATTAATAGGAGCTGTGCTTCTATTGTCACACCCCTAAATGGCAAATGGCGGCCCTCGCGTGTGTATCTGCAGTGCGCCATTAGAGCGTCTCCTCATCGTCGGAGTAACTGTCAGCAAAGGTAGAGGTCAGTGCGCACTGACGTGTACCCCGCGATCCCACGCGCGGGATACACGGGATCAACGGTATAAACGTTTTTGTTTTTGTATCAATGCGGAATTACTTTAATCAAGTACGATTAAACTGTGCAGACATAGCAAGATGAGCGTGGGAATCGCTCTTTTTGTTTTTTTAATGTTAGGATCATCTGTTATGCATTGTAGTATGTACTAGTTTTTCCCTTTTCAGTTAATTATTTGAAGCACGGGTGTTTTGATTCTATATTAATTTGGTTAATTAACTTTTTTTAATTACGAATTAAGACGCGGAAACATAAATTAAAGACGGGCGTGGGAAAAGCACGTTTTTCGTTTTTTTACTGTTTCTAGTAGCCTGAACAATTTTTAAATAAGATGTAATATAGCAAAAAAAATGATTTATTTTTGCCACAAAGTCTATATAAGGTAATTTTTAGAAAGAAGTGAATAATCATTATACTACAATATATAAAGTAACCACTTAAAAACAACATCTAGCATCGAGTTTTCGACAAAAAACAAACCAAAATAAAGGTGAGTGCCTTTTCTGAATAAGAATTATTTCAAGTGCTGTTCTGTGTACATATGATGCATAATTTCTTTCCGTTAGATGCATAAAAGGGGAACGAAAGTGAAGTAAAGCATACCTACTTGAAGTCGTTGTTGTTTTTTTTTGTTATAGGAGGTTATACGTTACTAGCTGCCCGGGCGATCTTCGTCCCGCGATCGCAACCGCGAAAAAAACTTTTTTTTTAATATTTGCTTTTATTTTTTTAATATTTTTATTCATATAAAACATTCTCCTGACAATAACGAACACATAAAATAAAGATTTATCCAGTTTGGTGCAGTCGTTTGGAAGTTATAAGCGTACAATCAGTTCGGTGATACATTTTTATTTTTATAGATAGATAATACGGAAATATATTATATTTATCCTTTTTAGCTTCGCAATCCATATACGATCTGCTTTACAATTACTACGCAGTATATTTGCAATAGACTCGTTCAGATGTACGCAGCTCAAAATACATTCGTTTATCCACATTTACGCTTATGAGATATTTTTAGAATCTTTGACTTCAGAATCTAATTCGAACGCGGACAGAAATACTGAGATAATGATAAATATTGCAAACACAGAGCAAGACGTGGAGAGAATTAACGCGCAATAATTGAAAACATAATTAGATTCCAAATGGGACAGCTATGTATTTGCGCCGTCGTACATTTTGACGTTTGTATTTTTTTTTATTGTGTAAAGGTAGCAAACGAGTATGCAGTCCACCTGATGGTAAGTGGCCACTGCCGCTCATGGACATCAGTAATCATCCTTAAGTACGATTGAGTCATAACTAAGTTTGATCACAGATGCGTTGCTACCCCTTAGGACTAAGAAGTTCGCCTCGCGTTTATTATTGCCGGCAACCACGCCTCTCCATATGGAAACACAATAAACTGCTTCACGGAGGATTATGAGGGTATTTAAAAAGATTAAGATAATTTATAATGACTTTTCTATCAATAAAATATTTACAGTAAGTTATAGCCTGATAGGTAAGATCTAGCCTGTAAATTGCGTGGATTTTTATGATAAAATGTTCTTTTTTTTCTTTTTTAATAACCCTTTTTTAAATTAAAGACCATGCTTTTCTACTTTTGAGTTCTACTAAGTAATTACAAAAACATGTTTTATAGTTTTTTAATGCATTATTTATTGAAGAGGATTTCTCTTCACTTTTCCTGAGTTTAATTACCAAATTACGTACTTTAATGTGGAGCGCTAATAAATCGTTCGTACGAGTAGAAATTATACTGAAACGTTTCATGTCATATACAAACAACGTGCGTTAGACCAGATCTTGGCCAGGCGCATTGCCTATAGATTTGTTTAAGTTAGTAGTTATATGTAATAGTTATATGTACATCATATCGGTCAATATAACAGTATTTTAATTGCATTACATATTGATAATGTGTCATGTCTTAACCAAACCGTTTTTGTTTCTTTTGCTACAGAAAAGCAGAAGCGAGGAGGTAAAAAAATATATTCTGTCTTACTTTTCCTTAGTTTTTATTGTAATATATGTATTTATACCTTTATTGTATTATTTTAGTTCGTTCCGCCGTCGTGAATACGACTCAAGCGCCCAAAACGCCTGTAGCATCTCCAACAGGTAAATTTAAAGATAATTAAAATTAAATTAGGTTAAAATCCGTTTTAATACTTAGTACATATAATTATGAATGATACTTACATTGATTTCAACAGACCGTCAACTGCATATTTGGAATTGTTCCTAGTAAATTCCTCTAGTACTTATGTGTATTATTATTATAAAGATGTATTAATACTGACGGTATTTCTATAGTTAGTTTTCCTATACATGGAATCAGAATTCTGGAAGTTAAACTTCGGAGCTCTTAGAAGAAGCCGATCATTAACGCCTGATTTATCACAGTTTATATGAGTTCAGCTATGTTTCTGATTTTAATGAATATTTTTAGGCTTGTAAATAATACAAGTTTTTATTCAGATGTAGGTATTTACAATTTGGTTTTCAATTGCTATATAGTATAACAAAGGATCTCAGTACTTTTGTCGGTGAAGTCAAAAACCAAAGAAATCTTAATATTGAACTTGGCTCTTAGTTGACATTTAATGATTTTGATAGAATATTATTACTTTTTGGACAGAAATTATTAATACTTATTCATAAGTTATATGCCAAAATATAACTGTGTGGAGATGTACTCCAAATGTTCATCTCTTAAGTCAAACGGTTCATGTAATATTACACTCGATGCTAATCGGCAGTTCTCTTTGTTTGACACAACTTGGCTTGACACACTACTGCTTGTAAATATGAACAAAAAGTCCTTTATATTTTAAGGTGTCAACATCTATAGTACTATATACTTGTATAATTCGTATAGTAATATTGAATAATGTTTTAGATCCTGAAATGCAACCTGTATATATGAAAGATTTGAAGAAAGCTATAGAAGATCTCGAAAAAAAATATAGCAAGCAAAGTGGTTTTGGTTTGTCTTTAGCTATTTTTTCTTTTCACATAATAACATAGACACTGCACATGACAAGCACGAATGAGAAAAAATCATTTGTTTTGTTGAAAGTATTATTCGAATATGTACATTTCGTAGTACAATTTTGTATGTATGTAGAATTATGGCAGTAATACTTCACCTATGTGAAGTATTACTGCCATAATTATGATACACTATGGGGCGCGACGTTCAAGTTGATTCTTGTTGTTTATTTTCAAAAATATTGCGCCTACAAAAGGCCTTTACGCAGATTGCCTGATTCGTATTTGATTAAAACAGTCCGCGGTTTCTCGTTTCTCTGGATAGTAATTTAGACCTAGAAAATATTTCAATAATCGTGTAATGATGGAAGGAACAGTCCTTTACGTACAGAATCCATCAAAACCGATTGAGTATACAGGATGATCTCTGCGGTTATTGAACCAATGTTTTTAATGTTTTTGTATAATATATAAATATTCATGTGTCTTAAGAGACACTTATAGAAATAAGTGTCTCTTAACTATTTGAGGCAGAAGCCTCAAAAATAGACTATGTTTGAATCAACTGGTTGCTTATAAATTATGTAACATATTTTTAATAATTAATTTTTAATTTTAGAAGGATCACAGCCAAGCTCAACACAGGAAATAAAATCGAACGTGAACATTAAGCAAATTATGCAGTTGTTAGGAAAAGGTATACATTTTTTCTTTTCTCTCACTCAATTAATTATTATCCTTTGAATTCCCCCATCCTTTGAATCTTCGGCGTACGGTGTACAATCTACGGCGGAGATTAAGAATGCTAAAGACGAAGGGTTGCTTGTCTTACTCGGATTTGGTAACAGATGTCCTACAACATTAGCAACTTAATATCAGGTGGATTTTGGTATAATTTATACACCGAATTAAAATGGGAGTTTTGGTTGCATATAGTTTCCTTTACAATTATTTTTTTTAAACCAGATAATTTGATACTTAGGAACCCTGATTACTCCCGACCTTCCGAAGCTACCCGAAGACAATGTTAGCTGGTTCCAGATAAAAATACCTACTAAATAATTAATATTTATATATTAAATGCCTGTCTCTATTTTTTCATGTTTGTAATTTACATTAGTAAGAAATAAAATAAAACTAAATTTAAGTAAATCTAAATAAGTATATCTAATTACTGTGTTCTGTTAAGTGTATAATTTAAAAAAAGTAATAATCATTCATTACATGTGTTTTATAAAGTAGATACTTATGAAAGGAACGTTATCAAGAACATTTAAACCGCTATTTTTGTTTTAAAAAACCAGATAAAGTAAAGAAAATTAGTTTTTATAATTATAATAACTTAACAACGTAAAATTTAAAATACATTTTTATTTCAATTGTACAAGCTAGCAACAACCGGCATCTGCTAATTAATAAGTCAATCTTGTAAGCATACCATATTGATGGATGCTTGCCTCTTGCCGCATAGTTGCCTATATTGTATAACATAATTATTAATAGCGTACCAGTCAAGGACTCAAATTATCTCGAACACATCGATTGTCGAAACACTGTCAGAGGGCTTACTAAATCAAACAAAGAACAACTAAACCAATCAATTACAACCATAAGTGCAATTATTTAAAACGCTACTTGACCTCTAGTCACGGAGGCAACTACAAAGTGATCTGTAACACGATTTATGGCTCTGTTTAGAAGATATTCTATACTAGATATTAAGATAACATTTTTGAATGGATTCGGCGCTGTGAGAGTGTGTATCTTATATAACGTTTACGGCAATGTTATACAATTCTACATTTGAACTCTATACTTTTATCATTTGCTATGTACTTATTAGTATTACTTACTATACTATACGTACCCACTTAGTGTCCACTCAGCAGGCGTGCAATTTGCTCAGCATATCTATATATGCATCAATATGCTATATATGCATCAATATGCTATATATGCATCAATATGCAAATAAATGTGGTGGTGCGTTAGAGTAAAACAGTGCCTGACCGAACTTTCAGTTTCGTCAAGTTTCTGCGCTTAATTCGAGTTTTGGTTTATATTTATCTGCAGCAACGCAGAATATATGCCGAAACTATTTTCGTGAGTATTCGGAGGGCATTCGGGTAAGGTCATCGACTACGTCGAGTTGGTTGCACGCCATCCTATGATAATTGTTAAAATGTTGAGACTGTTGTGCCCTGTTTACATCTACATTTTTTGTTATGGTAGTGGTAAATGAACCATGACAAGTATAATATACCCCAGAGGACTAGGATGTTCGCCTCTCGTATAAGTAATCGTATAGCCCGTAACCGGGGTAGTACTTCCCCGGTCGAACAACATGAGTTCTATGTCACTGTACCTGGCAAAATTCGGAGAAATTTTGGATTTCTCTGTATATTTTACAGGCTTTACAATGTTGAGTGTTCTGCCGAACGACGACGACAAAACCATTCCATTTCCATTCACATCAACTGTACAAGTGGCGGTCCTCAACGGTCCAGTTTGTTCGTTCTTCTTTACCGCATACATACAAGTTGTAGAATGAACTTCTTCCTGGCGTAACATCTGCTGCGTGAATATCCATAGTCCGTCTGCCTTATCGCTAAATTTGCCACAATAATGTTTATTGTGGCAAACCTCTCAAGACGGCAGTCTGGCATCTTCCTCCATATTAATTAGGCCACACTTAATCCCGAAAACATACCATATCCATTTTTTTAAATGTACCTACTGTACTTACTTTACTTGTACGTGTTAGCTTTAAATAATCAAACAAAATATAACAAATAGTCAGAGAGCGGAAAGGATCCACTTGAGCAGGATTGAATATCTAATTCTACTTGTCACTCAGAATAAACATGCATAAAACAAATGGAATATAGTTTCTAAATATTTCGTTTTTTTAAGCATGACTCTCGGGACATTCAATTCAAGTCAATAATATAAGACCATGAAAGATACGAATAAAGTCTATATTTAACCGCAGGCACTAAGAGGCGGTAAATTAAATATATTTCGCATGGCTTAAAAATTGTTTATCACTAAACAACAGGTGACTTCCACTACGCACGTAGAATAAATTGTTATTAGTATTGCCAATTTAACATGAAGAATCTATGGGATATTTTACTGATAATGGCAGATATTTCGCACATGGAAATGGTTAAGTGAGGATATATGCCAACGGATTTTCTTCGGTTTGTAATTATTAATAGGTAGACAGGTAAAATGTATGTTGTACCTTTATTATTTCAGTGGTGAATTATAGTCTATTATTAAAAATAAGTGTAAAGTACCTAAGTACCTAATACACCAGCCAGCGGACTGATCAGATATCTGTGTGTGCAGACATTTATGCTATTATATATGTGATACCTTAGTAAAGATCTTGACAAAAATGTTCGTTTGTAACCAATAAGTTTATATATTGTTATATATTCTGTGTAATTGGGTCAGAGTGGTGACACTAGTATCATTGAAATATTAATACAAGAACTTTAGATATATACTTACCTATGTTAGATTTGGATAAGGCAATGTTTGATAAGCCAAAATGATAACTGACAAAAGTTGGCTACAATAATGCAACAAATAATTATAACCTACAACGCTTTAAAGCTAATGGTGAATTCAATTATCATCCAAGTAGTTTCTATAAATGTATTGTGGCACATGTTTCGGTATGCTTATGACATATTATTATTTTAATAATACAATCGTATATCGTAGACGTCATATAGGCACTCCCCGTAGCCCACCTGATTTTACAAGTCAGCCACTGCAAGCCATGGACATCTACTCGTATAATCAACTCCAAATAATAGGAGTCCAAAATTGAAATACCGTAATTCACAAAATGTACATCAGAGTGCAGAGTGCGTATATCCAAAGTGCAACAATCTTTACTCCAGGGATATTGCAGGAGGTTATCTAAGAGTTAAATACAGAATTTATGTAAAAGCGTCTTCCTCCAAATCTGTTGATCTGAAGTAGTCAATAATTGCTAGGTGATAGAACTCATTTAATTCGACCGGGGAGGTACCACTGCCACCCTCATAATCCTCCGTGAAGCAGTTGTTGTGTTTCGGTTTGGAGCGGCGTGATTGCCGGCTATACTTATATACGAGGAGCACATCTTAGTCCAGTCTTAGGGTAGCAAACGCATCTGTGTTAAAATTCAGGTATGATTCAATCGTACTTGAGGATGATTACTGCATGCTCGTTTGCTTCCTTCATTCGAAACAAAAATGATTACAGCAATATTCTCAGCGCAGGCTCATCTAAGCAATTGACTAATGTATGGTAAAAATGAGGCAGATCAATAAATAAAGAAAGCAAGAAATATTGCCGTGTAATGAAAGAGACAAAATAGTCCATCTGACAACCCGCATTTGCATTGTGCAGTTGCTGCATGATTAATATTTACCTTCGTCTACAATATCATATATTATTATACGCTAATTACTGCCAGAAGCTAAATCATAAGATGAATTTGCTGTAAAATAAACACGTACCTTACATTCAATCGGCCATAACGTATACCTCAATTAAAATCTAATTTGAATAAACGGCAATATAAACCGCATGTAAAAAATAATTGTCTAATGGTTACATTGAATAAAGTAAAAAGTGCATGCGTTTTAATTGACCTCGCAGCGTGGGGTCCCGTAATTTATTCTCGCTTACAAACTAACGAGCTTACTCTAATAACTGCGTTTATAAAACAATACCATTTTATAATGATCTATCACACTCCTCAAAAATTTTACTCACGAACCTAACAATAGAATAATTCAATCCAATCGTGGGTCAAGTTTAAATGGAAACTAAGACTGATTTACTCAGCCGAGATGAATGAAAGTGTTTTGTTCTTAATAAGCGAGTTGCCTACTGATATTAATAATTGTAACTTAGCCTTGGCATTCGTTTTGCAAAGGTCTCTGCAATTAACAATATACCAAACGATTATTGCAGTGTAGGATGTAGCACTTATTTCGTAAAAACGGTATTTAGTTTGACAGCTAATATTTTCTATTGCCTTATTAAGCAGGTCTTGTTTCAAGTAACATTATCATCTTACAAACGTGATAAACCAGTGATTGTCAATCTTTCTATGGCATATTACACAGATTCAGATTTATTTTATGTAGAATTAATGTTATACTACGCGAACTATTACTAAAACTTTTACTGATAATATTTCTTAATTAACATCAATCATTTTTCTTTCTAAATTGATTGACTTTGTAACACTAGAAGTTATCATTATGTCAAATACGAATTCACTTTGTAAGAAAATTTTGTCTGTTAAGTTGTCCGTTTTGATGATTTTGTTAGTCGGTTTATGAGTGTCATATAAATAGCCATGCGAAGACAAGAGCAATGAATAATCTGAGTTAGAATTAGCATTTCTAAAAAGGCAATCGGATACTTTAGTGAGTCTACCTTCAGGAGTGGAGCGGCGCGTAAATCAGATTGCATGGACACTACACGTTTTGAACAGACACCGGCAACGTGGGACGCTTGTTCTTGTCACTGCTTTAGATGCATTTCCAACTTGATTTATGTAATAAGTTGTAAGTCTGACGACATTTTTGCAAATGTCATGTGACTATGTGATTTTTATGGTAATTAAGTAATAAAATACGAGTTTAATTGCTTAGAGCAAAAGTGCATTGCAATCTCATCTTAAGTTAATATTTTTATTTATTAATCATGAAAACATTATTATATTTTAATGTCTGTTTGTGTTATATATTTCAATGTTAAATTGTATGAAATCGATTCATGACTTTAATATCTTATCACAATTCAAGTATTTTAACTTGGAATTGTACTACAAAATAGGGGCGGAATAAAAAAAATGTAATGTTTCAAAAATAATTACAAGCATCTTCGTTTTACGGGTATAAAATATTGTTACACTAATAATACATGATATTAAGTGAACAAACGCGTTGTCCGTACCTCGAATGCCTTCGAAACTCGTCTAGCGCCCCGGAGCGAAGCACCATAACATGACGGTAATATCAGGAGCTACAATGAACTTTAGCATTTCCACAACCCTGATGGTCTCTACTTTCACCATAAATGGCCAATTTACGGATGTCTGCCAACCGGCCAGTGTCTTAAGTTAAACTATCTCAATTAGTGCCCGGTAGATGACCCCGCAATTTCGTCAGCCAACACCGTAAGATTGCGATGTTATTAGGTTAAGTGCAACGGGGCGGATAGGTGGACTGTTATAGTCGTTCGAGGAAATTCTAACATTTCAACCTTAACATTATTAACATCGAACGAAACTTGGAACACTTAAGTGCAAATTTGTGTCACAATTCAAACAAACAAATTGGAATAATTTAAATCTTCTAAAATACAACAAAGCAACAGATCTTGAACTTTGAAGGAGTATAAATTTTAATTGAATATAGAAACCATAGCAAGTTGTAAAGTTGCTAGCTCATATATATGAAAGCTGAGAAGATTAGTCCCAAGCCCTTTATCGTTTTATTTATTTATTTTTTTATCTACTACATTTATGTACCTAAATTAATGTGATTGTGGTGAGAATGTCAGTAAGTAATGTGATTATAAACTATAAATTTGAAATAGAAAAGATCAAGAATAGTTAATCCGAGTATAGTGAGTGAGATACTAATACCCAGCGCGAGCGTGCCGGTGGCGGCCGCGCCTATTCGTCGCACGCGCAGCGAGTGCGCAACCTATTTTTCATTACTTAATAGGTTAAAACTATAACTTTACGCTATGAGGAAGTATATTGCTCGTTATTGCTATAAATATTTTTGTTGTATTCATTCTGAAATAGAAATAACACTAACTAATGAGATTAGGCACCTACCGCTAATCCGATTGGTACCTAGCACTTTTGCCTACTTAGTTTTCGTGCTTATGTGCTCTAATATAGAAGATTGTGATATAAGTGGATGATTGGTCATAATGAAAATTACTTGCATGGATAAACAACTGTTTCAATTCAATTCAATCCTTGTCCCAAACATTAAAAAAAAATAAAAAAGGAACAATCTTTCGTATTTGTGACGGCAGTTTATATTGAGTACACGAATGTATGGAAAATGATTGTCATTGAAGAGATAATAGAAATAAGCATAACGATTATAATTATTTTATTTAGTTGAAATTAAATTATCTTTACGTAAAACCTAAAAATTATAGGATAGCGTTTGTTATATGGATTTCATGAAGTTCGATATTCAAAATAATAAAATTATCTATACATATAATAAAGCTAAAGAGGGTCGAAAGTCTGTACATGGAAGATATTCGAAAAAAAATGGCTGGGTATACTTAGAATCGATAACAGAACACGTTCCAACAGTTTTTAGAATTTTTGTCTGTTTGTCTGTT
>DWNR01002234.1:0-13403 GCA_018250455.1 Polygonus leo | reverse complement strand
CGCGTGCTAGCGTCTCCGCCTCTATATCCCACGGGAGCGTCCCCGCTAAAACGCAGGACGCCTCCCATGAGATGGTGACATCATAATAGTTTGGCTGGTAAGTCTATTAACCATTATATTGTATATTTCATTATGCTAACTTACGTGAATATCCAATAATTGCCATTATATTTTATTTTTCATTATTGCTAACTTACTTGGATATCCAATAATTGCTTCACGATTCAACAAGAGGAAATAAACAATTACAAAGAATCACCTCTTGTGAATCCGAAAACGGAAATACCATATCATATCTTTAGAATGATTGCATCAAAAATATTAATACCATAGATCTCTTACGCATAACTTAACAAAGGCACCGCCGGCTTGGAAAGCACCGCCATAGATTAAAAAAATACAGAAAAAATAGCAAACGAGGTAAACGGTCGATTATCGTTGTTACATCATAAATGATTTTAATTTTTTACTCTGTACTATGGAGAAAACATTAAAAAAAAAATTTTTTCTGATCAAAAATTCACTCTATGTTTATGCTAATAAAGTTGAATTTGCGTTATCGTGTATGTTTTCTAAATCATTAAGCATCGTTCACATTCGCGGACCGTTTAATTCTGCCCCATTTAGCGCATCGGATCGCAAGTTTGGACAACAATCGCTTTACTTGAATTGATAGTTTTTTCTCTTTTTGTACTTAAGGCGTCTGTTTATTTCATTGTTTGATGTAATATAATGTATTATGTCGCAGCTTTATGTTTTGTGTACTGGCGTGGAAATTTGATTAGCTTTGTGCACATGGCTTAATAGCTGTTTACGCGATTACTATAAATCAATGGGTAGATACTCAGTTTTGTAGGAATTAATAAAATATGGTGTGACGATGTCATTTGAAATAATAGCGTTTTGTATTAATTTTATGCTATTATAAATCATGTGATGTATTAAAGCGTAATTGTCAAAATTTCGACCTTTGTTTCGAATCCATGACAAATTTTTAGTTTCTGAGTTATGTACTCATTACAAATTAATCTCATCGGTTGCTTTACAGTGAAGTAAATATCTTGAGGAAATCTTCCCCTTAATTGTTAAAAAAATGAAATAACTCTAAGATGTGTAAAGTCTACCAAATCGTACTTTCACGGTGTACCGATCTGTGGTTTCATTTCATCTCTAATTTGGAAGGACACCTATTCCCAGCAGTGAGGCAACAATAGATTATGCTAATAATGGTGATATAGTTGCCTTTTAGATGATGCTATTTGAGATAAGTTATAAAAGTTCAATTTAAACCTACTTACAAGACGTGAGAAACCAAACATTAAAAAAAAATATATATGATATGGTTGCAAAGTACACAAATCACCAGTAAGTCGATAAAATTAACTGATAACACATACACAAACATACAAATTTTCATGCCAAGTCCCTAACGGGGTAGGCAGAGAGTATCGAGTGCCTAACGGCACGGTACTGGCATACTTGCCTAGCTTCAAAAATAAAAACAAAAAAAAACATAAAAACAAATAAAAGGAGTAGACAGTAACATTTTAAGCAAATAGCCGGTTAGATATTAATTGACAAGACAATATTAATTGACAAGCAAGACATAAAACATATAAACATAAAACACAAGTGACTTAAACATTTCAGAGCCAACCGAATCGTTTGAACGGACTTAGGTAATCGGCGAGTACAAAAGCCGGGCACAATATATTCCCGCGATTACCGGATGCAGGGGTGACATGATAAAAACCCTTTTTTGAGTGTTAATACCGTGACAAATGTCGAATTTATGCGAGTGAGGTGGCGGAGGACGTCCCGCTGAGTGTGTTTTCTCGTGCTACGTGGCTATGCACTGACCTGGTCCAGACACTTAAGGAAATATAAGATGGTTTTGAAGAAAAAAAATATTTTACGCCTAAAATATTTTTTTTCTGGACTGTCATTTTGGAGACGCTTACTGCTTAGAATAGCTGTAAGCGTCTGTAAGCTGCTTAAAATAGTTACTGCACACAAAATTTACTAATAATTTGCTAATTTACACTGCATACTAATGTCAAAGTTTAGATCTCATTGCTCTATAATTATATGTTAGGCCATGATTGCATATAAAAGTATGTTTGTTTGTAAGCTAATATTTTAAATAGCCCGTTTTTCTTTTTGCGGCCTCATTAATGTTCATTGGAGCTGATTTTCAGAATCAACAAAATTTTCAGCTCTTAGAAATTGTACTGTAAGATTGAGGCCCTGCCGGTCGAACAGGTGCGGTGTTACTCTTGAAGAGTGATATGATGACCTTTTGTTTATCTATCATAGGACAAATAGATAAAAAACAACATACAATTCTACCTGATGAACTATAGTAGGTAAACATTTTAAGTGGGTATACTCCTTAAGAATCCGACTCCACGGTGCGTAATAACGCGGCGCGGGTCATTCCGCGGCCGACAAGGACATATTCGGGGATATTTAGAACAGGAATGACCCAATCGGTAGCGTTCTCCAGCTGGGACGTGTTAAAGTCGACCCAATCTCTTAATGCAGATAGGATTCTTGGATTGGAAGTTGGTATTTTATATTATTTGAATAACATGTTAATTATTTTCATAAGATTTATCCACGTTAAAACGATATTTTTGGCAAACGGAGATCGTACAAAGGCAAAGATTTTTACCGCAACTTAATAGGCATTCAACTGTTTGAGGCGCCAAATGAGCATGGAGTCCTGATGGTAAGTATTTATATTTGTAATGTTGCAACTTTTAGTATGGTTTCATTGCGACTGTCAAAAACCAAAATAATAAACTGATATTGCGGAACATTACCTATGTCATAGTTTTTATAGCATTATACTAAGACAGAAACACAGAAACCCAAACCCAAACCAGAAATCTTTCAGTATTTAGGTTTACGCCTGGTTTTGGGATACTCTCGTGCTTTCGTTATAGAAAAAGCAAATCAGTTTTTCCTTTATTCAATTTTCCGAGCAAACCGCTGCCTGTAATAAGGACTGCTAAAAACAATAACTAAGCTTCACACTAGGTCCTACACTTTAGTTGGAAGGTGGTAGAATCTATGAACGGTTATTCCACCAGATACAAAAAGGTATTAAAGTTGTGGCAAAACTAATACACAGTAATTCTAACCGATCCAACAAACTTTGAGCATCCTAAAGCCCATGTAACGAATAAAAACAAATTAAAATTTCTATTAACGTCTACAATTATCCCATTATTAATAACATCTACGTTATTAAACAGAATTTTAACAATCCAATTCGTAATGTTGTCACAGTGACATTGGCCATTTTTATTAAGTGAACTGCAGGCTCATTTACTTAAAAACCTAAAAGTCCATTCGTGGCAGTCAGAAAATCAAATAAACTATTGTTTTGAATGCTATTTATAAACACCAGACAAATACTCACAATTTTCAAAGATTCGTTATATAAAAATCATGACATAAATATTATCCTGGCCATGAAGATGGAACTAATTTATTTAATTCCATTTTTATTTTTGTTCTTTGTTCTACCGTATCATAATAAAAGACAATGAATAATTCAACGGTATGAATGTCTTAGGTAGACAACCAGAGCTAAGCCTGATGGCGTGATGGCCCAGCGGGACGTAAATCTTTTATTATCTCCAAAAACAAAATAACCTTACATGCACGTTGACACCTTCGAGCTGCCACGCGTCATTTACCGTCCAAGTCATTCCCATCATCAGGATTTTAATCTTTATGCTCTTTGAAATTAGGATTCTGGTTTTTTATGCTGAGTGCAAAGGTTTTCTTGTCGTCCATAATCCAGTGGCCACATTTTTATTGGAGCCAATTCTTAGCCGTAATTTAATTTGTGCACGAACTTGTATTTTGATTAATAAAGGATGCAACCGGGCGACATTTCTTGAACATTCCCATTTTGGTTCGTTACGGAATTCTGATTTATTGTTGCATTAATTATGGCGGAAAGGCTGTTTGTCTTGGGCTTTTTTGTTTGCTATTCAAATTTGTTTTGGCTTCTTTTTCATGCAACTTATGTATACCTGTTTTTTTAACACTGTATGTATTATTGTTTCTTCCAAATGTCTATTCCTTATTTTACTTAATAATATGTATAAGAAGTAAGCGGGATAAATATTAAAAAATAATCTTTACTAGACAACCTCTGTGGTTAAGGCTGTAAAAATAATAAAATTAAAGCTAAGATATTAGATGTAAAGACGTCGTAGTTTTTGTAAATATATTAGCTGAAAACAGTATGCTTTTATATTCGGCTATTAATTTCTGAAACACTAATTCACAAAGAATTGAAGTGGCAATCGTAACACAAGTTTCTTTAAACTTAAAAGTGGAGGCCAGAAAATTGTTCGATTTTGCTAAAATAAAAAAGGATTTATGATTTGATATTGATCTTTAATTTACTTTCAATATACTCCACTTGTGCCATTAATATCCTTTTGTACAATCGCTCATTTTTGAATCTTATCTCGTTATCATTTTAATTTAGTGGCATCGTTGTCACATACTCATTGAGACAAAAAATCTTCCAATTCCTTTGAGGCGAGCTCTTGCAGCGGAACAAAAACTTGGACAGGCTTAATTTCTCACGGCTCGGCTCGCCGTACAAAAGTGGCATTTTGACATTTACTCGGTGGCCTGCTAGGGTTGCCACATTAAGAAAAATGCGAATAAATTTGAAAGACTTGATGCTTACCTTACAAATATTCTGTACCTTACATTATGTTTCACCTACATACATACCTATTTTTTCATTTATTTTTTTTATTTTACCAAAAAAAACTGTAAATGTGTTATTTTATTAATTATTATGTATTAACAATAAGTAGCTTTATAAGAAAGGTATAGGACCTACAAAACACTGAAAACAATTTAATCTAAATTCCTTTTGATATTACGAAAACAATCAACAAAGAACACACGAATTACATAAAGTTTAGTAAGAAGACATCTCAACTTAGGTGTCATTACTGTACATATCATCTCAATTTAGGTGACATTAAATTCAATAACATCTCAATATCCTCGTAGGTGTCATCCATGGCGTGACAACCCTAACCCTTGGAGCCTCTCGGAATGTTAATTAAACGTGATGCTATCTCGTAATAAGTCATTGTGTCGTAAGGAGAGCATTACCACGTGTGCTACCGACTTTATAACTGTATCAGGTTATGGCTACTAAATAAATATTTGACAGAAATGCTGCGCTGGTGGAATTATATTTGGTTCTGGGTCCGGGTGTTTAGAACCATAGCAGGAAAGTGGTGGAAAGTATTCTTGTTAAAACAGGGTTTCTTCAGTCAAAGTAATAAAGAATGAAATAATAAAGTGGTGGCTGGACCAATCGGGGTACACTCTAATCAAATTTTTAACAATCAAATTAAGCATCGTATGCTGAATTATATTAAATTTCTTATGATAAATAAATATTATAAGTAGGTACCTACTTTAGGTAGTCATACTCATTTTGGCATATTTAGGAAATGTTATAAGAGGATTTTTTTTACAAATTTCACACCTACTCAATTATTAAAAGTTCGTAACATATATCTTAAGTTTAGAAAAAAAACAACCTATATAAAAAAATATCTTTGAAGATCAAAGTGGGCAATGGGAAAGAACCTTTAGAGTTCGGATGGGCGGCGTCACTTTTGTGTCCATCAGAGACATACGATACTGAGTTATGATATCAGATGGCACTGATACTTTGCTGCTACCGTGTTACTTTTGAAACCTGGCTGGATTCTGAAGTAAATTCATTTGAGAGAAAACGAAGGGACAGACAACATAACGTAAGTCTTGTGAGGTTCGAGCGAAGGGGCACCACCGTCGTTTAGGACTCCGCGAAGCAATAGTGATTAGGTTTTGGAGAGGAGTGGGTGCAGGCTATACTTATACACGAGGCGAACATCTTAGTCTTCAGTGGTAGCGACGCATCTGTGGTTATCTTTAGACAATTAAATCGTACTTGGGGTTTATTACAAATGTTCATGAGCGACAAGACTTTTCAAAGGTGGGCTGGATGCTTTATTGTTTCAAAGTGAGAGCCAACTACTAAACACAAATATATGTAAATAAAGGCAATATTTTTCTACTAAAAACGGGTATATACTAATAGTTAATAGGTACTCAGAATTAAAAGGATTGAGTGTGAAAATATTTTAACCTCTTAGTCCGATGCCTCCTCCAGTCCTCCTGCTTTTGCTCGCATGTTTTACCTTACCAAAATACTTGACATATCATTTCCAAAACTCACAAAAGTTATACTGATCAGAGATCTGGGTTTTGAACCCTATTCCTCCGGTAAGCTAAAATGTTAAATAAGCCTTTTTAATTTTCATTTCTTCTTAATACCCCTGAAACAACGAAGTACTTCAATTTTAGTTTAATGTACAAGAAAATTTTCAGGCAACTTAATTAAAATGCTTTCTGGCAATAGCCCCCGGAATTAATAAAACACGGAACGCGACATGGCGTGTATGGCAGCTATTTGTAACAAAAGGTGTATTCTGTTATTAGTGCCATAACACACCTGCGCCGCGTAGCGAACTGTGTTGACTTCAGCGGCTGAAGGATCATAATATTTGATACATACAACACACAAAGTTGTAATAACGTAAAACCGAACCGTTGGCATTACGCGATGTCTTATTCAGCAGGCTAGCTCAAGGATTTGTTCATCCGTAGTTCATAGCACGACGAAGTTTCGGTCGCGTAGCATGAATTCTTGCATAAATATTCACTCGAAGGTAGGTTCGGCACAACGCCGAATGTGCTGTTTACAAGTTAACCCACCGGTACATTAATATTAATTCATCAATAATGATGATTTTGATACTAGAATTTTGTAATCATTGTCAAATTGTTGGCCCAATTTTAGGCACATAGATCATTAAAGGTATAGTCCACCAATTCGTCATTAACAAGAGTTAATGTGATTCGACAGGGAGGGGACCATCGCCACTATCAAGTCACGTGTAGTAGGTATGATACAATCGTACTTAGGAATTACAAATGTTCAGGCGGCAATAACCATTTACCATTTACTTTCACAGATGGTAGAACTCATGCAGTTCGTCCGGGTAGGTACCACCGCAACCCTTATAATCCTCCGTGAAGCTGTCTTAAGTTTCGGTTTTAGAGAGGCGTGATTGCCGCTACATTAGGCGAACATCTTAGTCCTCAGGGGTAGTAATGCGCAGGGGATGTCCATGGGCAGTAGCCACTTACATTCGGACGGACTGCATGCCCGTTGGGAAGTTGGCAAAGTTGGCAACCTTTACATGATAAAAAGGAAAAAAAATTGGACTGCATCCACTCTTGCTATCTTTACACGAAAAAAACAGTTAACACACTGCTCATTTATAATTACACATATCATTTTTAAGCGTAGGCCCTACATCAGACCACCTTCCGTATTCCGTATCTACACTATAAACTGTATCCACAGGACACACACATTCGCTATCTCCATACCATAAACTGCTCCATACTTTACAACATTGGAATAACAAGTCCACGTTCACAGGTTTATGGGCTACTGTGGTTCAGTAATAAAACGGCCACTGACAGACACACGGACGATGATATATAGGCCCAATTACGTCGTGTCGTAAGTTCGCGCCAAACACTAATGATGAGCTACCGACTGCGCGGTGCAGGGTTAGAAAGGTGTAGAACTGGCGGAGTGAGGTTGCTAACGGTTTGAATGTTGAAATAGCGCTCGAATTTTAATTGGCCAGGTGGCCAGATGGCAGAACTTACGTAGTTCGACCGGGGAAGTACCACCTCATTATCCTCCGTGAAGCAATTTATTGTGTCGGTTTGGAGAGGCGTGGTTGCCGGCTTTACTTAAACACGCAGCGAATATGGGTAGCAACCTATTTGTGATCAACCTTACGTACACAGAAATCGTACGCAATGATGATTGCTAATGTCCCGCATTTACCATAAGGTGGACTGCATGCTGGTTTGCTACCTTTAAACCATAAAAAATAAAAAAAAATAAAAAATTCTACCAATAGGCTCACATAAGGTCCCTATAGGACTCGTTGACTGAACGTCGTATAGCCTACTTACCCTGATGATGCTCCGTTTTGGAATGAAACATGTGTAATGTATATGTTGGTACATATTTTGATTTTTTATACTGCATGCGTCCTTTGTGAGGTAGGGCGTTTCCTACTGAATGTCTCAAAAATATATACCATCATACATGGTGCACGCGGATTGTTGCGAAATAGTTTTTACTTAACTTACTTACTTAAGTCAAATTGTATTTTTGCCAAAAATGAATTTAAATAAATATTTAAATTAAGAAAACTTTACTCTTCGATCTTAAAGATTAAGAATGACAGAACTTTAGCTAAATAAACAATATTTTACTCGTCTAAATCATTACATGTTGACATCAAGCTTGCAAGTAAATTAGAAATGCCCTGCGATAAATGTTCAAAGGTTTGAACATTTATCGCAGGGCATTTCTAATTTACTGGTTTCTTTAGTCTATGGTCTTTTTAGTCATGTTTACAACACCATAAACGGTTTTTAATTAAGGATCGGATTCACAATGATCGCCGCCCAAGGAAATTTATGGCTTCTTTCATGTCCCAATTAGCACAACGTTGTTTAAACAACTGTGCAATAAGGAACTCTAATAACAAAGCAATAAAGACTATTTTACGTGCGTTATCCAGCATTAATGACCTTATAATATGCGGAGGTCTTATTAAAGATGTTTTTGTAAATAAAGGAGATAGGAATCTGACGGTTTACATGTTTTGGTAGTGGTATTGTAGTGTAATTAGTATATTTAGTTTATTATAATTACTATTATATTACATAAAATTCCGGTGGGCATGTGTTGGTATTTCTTACCCTTTATGGCTTAATCATTTTTGTACTTACGAGGTAACATGGATGGTTTTTAGCGATATTTGCACACGGTAGTGAAGAAGGTAGCAGTGATAGCCTAGTGTTTGAGAATCCGACCTTTTACACGGGGGGTCCGGGGTTCAAATCCCAGCACGCACCTCTGATGTTTCAAATTATGTGCGTATTTAAACTTATTTTCGGTGAAGGAAAACATCGTGAGGAAATCTGCATGCCCAAGAGATTGTAAAAATCTGAAGGGTGTGTGAAGTCTACCAATGCGCATTTTACCGCGCGGTGGACTATGAACTATCTCATTGTGAGAGGAGACACGGGTCTCCTGGCACCTGGCACCACCTGGCACCACCTGGGCACGGGCCCAGCAGTGGGACTTTAATGGGTTGTGATGATGATGATGATGATGAGTAAAGATATGTTATTTGTTACTGTAATGTTTGTATTTGATATCGATAATTATTATATTCCTAATGTAGATAATTAATAATCAATATTTATTAATTTGTTTATGTTAGTGGACATTTAATTCTGATATTGTATTTATAATATTAAAAAAAAATTAGATACTATCTTAACTATATATTAAGAGGTGAATAAAACTTCCAATTATAAAATATATTATAAGTACTTTCAACTCGAACTAAGTATGTCATTAAAACTTTATACCTGTGTTATTAACTGTTAAAGAAATATTTATTTTTCACTCCAATTTAATATCCCTTTAAACTTTACCGTATAGTGTACCTATGTGTGTAAGTATAGCCATATCTATCTATCTGAATATTAATACAGTAATTTAAACAGATGACTTACACCTGCACTAGAAGTCGAGTAACCATTAGAAGATATTATCATAGTCAATTATTAAGATTCTCTTTCCACTGAAATTCTACATCAATGTCTAACTAAAACAAAAAAAAAATAGTTCTTCCTAAAAATATTAGTTTCTTCACAAATAGGTATGCTAGTGCTTGGCTCTTCATCACTGCCTGAGTTTCTTTTCACAATCAATTAAACAATCTATAATAATATGGATAATTAATCTACCATCAACAAATCATCAAAATCAACTAGTAGCAACAACAACTATACAACATCGTAGTCCTCAGGGATAGCAATGCATCTGTGATCGAACTTAGATATGCTATGGGATTATTAATGACACGTCCATGGGCGGCAGTTACCACTTACCATCAGTAGGACTGCTCGTTTGCTAACTTTATACGATTAAAAAAAAACTAAGTACATTGAAAGATTAGTATGAACGAATATGGTGACACTGGATGTTAAAGTATATTTAAGTAACTAAGATTTTGAGTGTAAAGTTATTTACGCCCGGTTTGGCAAATACATACCAATGATAGCTATTTTAACCTCTAATAAGGGATATATAGGTTATTGAAACTGGCCGTAATTAGCACCTTGAAAGTTTATTAGTTCATTCTGTGTACAGACCTTAGTACCAGGTCCTAAAATTAAAACATTAATACACAAATCTTTAATATATTCATGGTAGACAGCAAAAACATAATTAAGTTGCATTATAACCCAAACTATGACTAATCTGGTACCTAGTGGAACCGAAGCAAAATTTATGGTCCATTTCCAAAAAGGATCCAAAGATTCAACGGACATTCCCGGCATACCGACTTGACACTTCGTTGATAGTGACGCGGGTGGTGCAGGGTTCACAAGTCTGGCTTGAAGTTCCGGGTTCAGTCCCCGGTCAGGTCAGTTTAGTGGTATAGGAATATTATCATTATAACTCATTATAGGGCAGATGCTAAGTTGCGAATTCCTCATAAATCTAAACTCTAAGTCACTTTGTCTAAGTGTGAATTAGGTAAACTTTAGATAAGATAAAGATTTCAGATATAACATACCTAAGTATATGTGATATCTCTGAGATTTTTCCTTCACTGAGAGTGAGTGAATTAAAAATAAAGAACTAAGTTCCAATTATACATAATATAATTGGAACTTAGTTCTTTATTTTTAATGTAGTATTTGAATTTCAAACCTCTAGAATGAGAGCTCGAAGTCTTAAATGATAGGTATCTTTGCTAATCAACTACTAATCATCAAATATTAAATTCAAATAAACCCAACCAACCCTATATATGAAGTCTTGTCTTTATTGTAGGTATTTACAAGTCGGTAATAGAACTACCGACTACAGAGACAAGGCTTCGCCTGATGACCATGATCTCGTATCTATACTAATATAAAGCTGAAGAGTTTGTTTGTTTGAACGCGCTAATCTCAGGAAGTACTGGTCCGAATTGTTTTTTTTTTTGTGTTGAATAGTCCATTTATTGAGGAATGCTATATGTTTTATAACATCACGCTATGACCAATAGGAGCGAAGTATCAACAAAAAATGTTGCAAAAACGTGGAAAATTTGACCCACTCTCTCTTATATGACGAGTTGCGTGGGTTAGCTAGTTTAATTACCTATATATTACCGATAACCACACCTCTAAAGGCACACAAGGCATAGTAATCACTTTACAAAAGATTATGAGCCTGACGGTGATATCTCCTTACATAAATGCAGAAGCTATACAATCCAACAAAACTGATACATAATATTACCTAATTACCAACCATCAAACTGCAGACGAAATTTAATCGTCTTAAAAGTTAAGAACATAATAAGGACGTATTTATGATATATGAAACTTGTAATAAAGGACGTGGATAACTCATAAATATCACGCCACACAAAAATCGGCAAGTATTTGAATACGCCAAATTAGTTACTAATGGAATTGTCGTACCTTGGGCGAGCAACATGAATATTTTATATTATGTATGTACTTACCAGCTTTTTTTCAGCGGCTTTGATGTCGTGATCCCGTGGAATGTTACCTTCACGATATAATTAGATTTTTTAGATGGAAACAAATCTCATTTCAATGATAAGAAGGTTATGTTTTTCTTTGGCACTTAGGCCCCGAAAAGCCTGGCATTGTTGTCGGCTTTGCTAACACGAGCCAAGAATCTTAGTTCTCAGGGGTAGCAACGCGTATGTAACTTCACATGCCCTTGAAATTTGTTACAATCTCTTAGGCGTGTATGTTTCCTCACGGTATTTTTCTTCATCGAAAAGCAAGTGATAATTTAATTTTAAATACGCAAACAGTTTAAAAAATTAGAGGTGCGTGCTGGAATTCGAACTCTTACCTTACGCATGAAAAGTCGGATTCTCAAACTAGGTTATCACGAGAAATAAAAAATCGCTTGTAATTTACTCTTTCGTAGTGTAGCAAGTTCATTATACCCAAGGACAAAGTGTGGTTTGTTTTGGCGAAATAACATTATATTTGGCGTGAAAAGGGTTGTCGTATTAATGATTTTGGGTTTTAATAAATGAGGATTAGTACGGCTTTTTTACAATAATATTTTATTAGACCCATGACTGTCTACAATAATATGAAATGTGATATTCTTGGATAGGCTTAATGTCTGTTGATGATTTCTGAGTATCCGATTAGTTCAAATAAATGTATTGCTGCCAGACCGATGGTTTAAAGGTTCAAATTTTGGTCTCGGGCTCTGGGGCATGGGGAACCAGACTCTCAACTTGATTTCATTTCATTTTCCGAAGTTATGTGCGTATTAGAAATAAGTTGCCATATTCTGTTAGGTTAACGAAAAAATGTAAAGAAACATCCAGGTGTAAGAAATTTTCAAAAACTGATTTGCATTTGGACAATTTGGTTAAAAATGACCCGTGTCCAGTAGTGAAGTAAATATAGGCTATAATGATGTATAATGAAAAATTAGATATTATTATACCTCAGACAAGAATGTGGTACAACTGTGATCGACTTCAAATGACGACATGAAAGCAAAAAAACCCGTTGAATTAATAACTGATAAAGGTACAAGATCTGTGAACCAATAGCGACCAGGACATGTTGCAACCATCATTAATGACTGTATTAATAAAGTTAACTCAAGATTGCGGTCGATCTTGAGTGCGGTTTAAGTACTAGATAATTGACTTAAAGCCGCACTCAAAATCGATTTCAATCTTGAGTTTTATTAATACATTCCAAAATTAATTTTCTTAAAATATTTATGGAAACACAAAGGCATCATACTGAGTAAAAAACAAGACATCACAAACAGACCAAACAGGCGTGAAACAGACTAACGTGTATAATATGCAATAAATCATATGTTATTGTTCTAATTTATCTTAAAAATAGAGGTCCTCTGAATTATGGGCCGTCACTCCGTAATAGCGGCAAGACAAAGGTTGACTTGAGAGTGAGTCATAATGCGGGTTCTGTATGTTTAAAATTTATATATTGCTATCTTTTACCCGCGGCTTCGCACGCGTTTTATTTATTTTTTAATAAAAAGTATTCTATGTCCTTATTACCACCTCGTAGAATGCGAATTTGGACATATTGAAAATGTTGCAAAATCATTTTTTTTTACATCGTCTGAGACGAAATGTCAAAAACTCTATTACAAA
>DWNR01002233.1:0-13404 GCA_018250455.1 Polygonus leo | reverse complement strand
CACTGGCAGGTAGCTGATATAATAAGAAGTAACTTAGGCTACTTTTATTTCAGAATTATATAATACAATATGAACGCGGGCCGAATTCCACGCGGGCGGAGCCACGGGCACAGCTAGTAATACAATATATTCAAACCCGGATTTAAAACAGAACTAACTAAATTAATTTAAGTACAAGTCACAAAAACACGTCAGATACGTCACAATATCCATTGTCACGTGAGTTGTCATAAAAAACATTGGTTACATAATAAAGATTTGTTGTCAACTCCTTTGAATGTATCTCGGACAATTGCGCTCGAATTAGCATTTCCAAACCTGTCCATCTCACGGTTAACAACATTAACTTAAATGCCAGTGTTCAATTAAACCATGTATACCTACAGTATTCTCCCGGATTTCCTACTCTTTTGTCCATAAGACAATGAGATCGCTGATCGGTTGACTATTTTTGAAGGACGTTGTCATTTGCCAATTAAAAAAACTCTTATACGAGATGTATTGTAACAATAGCTTTAATAAAAAGAGAATAAACAAAATCCAATTATAATTGGTGAAGTAACCGCGTAACAAATATACAAAAATATACACACGAGTTGAGAACCTCCTCCATCTTGAAGTCGGTTAAAAATATAAAATTTAAAAAGAAAAAATTGAAATGAAATAAAAAAAATCATATTCCGAGTATTTGCAAATAGGATTTATTTCGTGTTTTTCGTTGTAGTTTCCACATACATTTAAACCTTATTAATAACTATTTATTACTTGAGGTTGACATTTCTTAAAGGTACTTCATTTAGATTTTAGGTGCTTTTTCGTTTTTATATCTATTTATTAAGATCAGCCGTAATGTATAATAGTTCGAAGTCTGTTTAATGCTTTACATAATATTCGACGAGACAGAAAGCGGGTAGGCGGTGTTATTATTAAACGCAATCCATAACTCCTATACAAAACGTGTTGTTGAAGTGAAAATAAATCACATTACATACGCAAATTATTCTAATACATTCCTACCATCAAAATACAATACCCTAAAAGATATTAAATAAATATTTTTATTACGTTTAAAAAAGTAGGTAATTTTTGTAGTAAATACCGTACGGATTTTATTTGAAAATAGCAATTTAAATTTTATTATAGATACCTAACCAAAATCATATCATAGTTATGAACCAATTAATAGATAGTATGGTTCCAAGTAATTGATGATAATAGTTTGTATGTATTAATCATCCATCCGATACTGTCCTCTTGTCGGATGCGGCTCTTAATACAAAAAAAATATAAATACTAACATGTACCAAGGTTTGTTAGTTAAATTGATATATTTTTTAAATTAATCGTGTTTTCTCTTATATACTTACACATCCACTCCATAAACGCCCAGGGCCCCGCGACTGTTCAGGGCCCCCTTAGACATATTCCCCTAAAGGATATTCAAAAGATACTTTCAAAATTACACTACAATTGACTCACCCCCTTTGAGGCTGTACCATGCAGCCCCATTGGTGACACCGCCCTGCTTGCCGAAGTTGAAGGTGGTGGTGTCATCGGCATTATACGTGTTGCAGCCCGCGCGGTTCACCGACGCCATGTCTGCGTGCGCTTGCGCGTACGCCATGGCTAGCTCCCTGGGGAATAGTTAAGTTAGTGATGGCACTAGGGTATGGAGAGGTAACATATAGCATATACATATACATCTATGATCAGGCAGTGAGTATCGAGTGCCAAACGGCACGGTTCTGACATGCTTGCCTAGCTTCTTCCACTTTCATAACTCTCCTTATACAAACACGCTAATAATAATAGCTAAATAATTACAACAATAGGAGAGGTAATAGCTTGTTAATTACAGCAGTGGAAGATAAACTAAAGTTGTGATCTTGAGATTTTCTTATATTTTTCGATTAAAATACAAAACAATTAGAATCTAAATTGTTGTGAAGAGAATTTAAAAATACTTTTATAATTAAGTCCTAAGAAATGGAACGCTATATTTGATTGAAGTCGCAGGTATTTGGATTGTATGATAGTTGCATTGCTACCTCTGCAGACTCTTGCTCGTTTAAATATAGTCGGCAATCATATCTCTTCAACCAAAACACAAGAATTGACTTATTGACTTATAGAGTTATTGACTTATTGAAGGTAATGGTAGGTATAGGTAAGGTAATGCAAGGTGTTTCAAAATACTTGCGTATTTATGAATTGGGTGGATTTATTTAATGTTGAACGATCTGACACACTGAAATAGACAATACAACATGCCCTTTTATTCACCACTACATACACTATATATTTAGGTAACGTAAAGATCCAAATATTACCTACAGATATCGTAACACACGCTATATACATACGTTAACTAAGTACCAGTTATCTATAGGTATCATCATCACGGCTAGTACCGGATTATTTAGAAACAGGAGCATCACTCCTACTTTCATCGTAAGGATAGTTCGCTACCAAGTGACCGTAATACAAATGGCAGGGACATGATCCATCGCATTTAAACCCGCGTCTCTGGTTCCAGCTGAAAGGTTTATACGCGACATATGCACGTAAGCCAAATAAAACTTACCTAAAAGTGTCATCATCAGGACTAGCGGAGTACTCGGAGACAGGAGCACCACTCCTGCTTTCATCGTAAGGGTAGTTCGCTACCAAGTCTCCACCGTGCATAGCCGCGCTTAGTACGAATGGGACAGACATGATCCATCGCATCACAGCCCTCGTCTCGGGCTCCAGCTAAAAGGTTTATGAAATATTAAATGAAGTTACTTGGAACATGACGTTTTTCGAAAAAATGCTAAAAGATCTCTCATTGAAGTTTCTTTACGTATAAAAGTAGCAAACGAGATTACAGTCCATCTGTTTATATGGAGTCACTGTCGCTCATAGACATTTGTAATCAATCCAAAGTACAGGATTGAAACGTACCTTAGGTTAAGTTCACTTGCGTTGCTACCCCAGAAGAATAAGATGTTCACCTAATATTATAGTGTAGCCGTCAATCCAACCCCGAAACGAAAGAATTGCTTCACGGCGGATGATGAGGTGACGGCGGTAACTTCCCAGACGAACTATACGAATTGCACCACTTGACTATTGTGCATACGATAAATCTATTATTTTTACTTTTATATTGTAAAAGCTTCGAAAAAATGTGTGACAAGACTTACAGGTGCAGCTAGACGAGTCAAATCCTTTAGTAGGTGGTTATTGTGGCTGATACCTTGTCGCTCAAATTCAAATGTAATTGCATCTAAATCTGGGAAGTTCCGGTTTAAGTCCACAGAATGGTTATTAGCGCGCCCAAGGAGGTAATCTTGGCCACCCTGGATAAAAAAGTTTTTAAAATGTATTGTTTTAGTGTAATTACCACATACCTACGCTACACACATGTTTCCTTCAATTTAAGGTGTTACAAAAATTAATAAACAAACACTTTATTAAATGTAATCATATATGAAAAATGTGATTATTTTTATTTTTTTATACGGATATGTGAATTCTATTATGAATTCTATAATGTGAAATATTTCTATACGGAAATCAATAAGACATTGTAGATACTAATAAAATTATTAATAAAGTGTCTTAAGTATATTAAGAACCCATGGGGTCGCAAGGTTATTGATCAAATAAATATTTCATTGAATAATTGCGTAGTGTCATCGACCCCGAACCAAAAGCTCATATAGGGCCGTACTTGCTAAGGGTTATTTTGTGGAGGGTCTGACATACTGTTTCGAAGGGTGCTCCCGCCACTGGGAGATGCGTTTTTAAACAGCATTTATTTCATACTTTTGTTAAACCGATTTTTCTGTGAGTAATTTACAAGTGTAAAATATATTATATAGTCATTATATAGAAAATAACACTTCTAATTAATATCAAACTGTATTCTTTTATAGGTACCTACAATATACCTACTAGTCGCGGTCTCCTGGGTGCGAACCCAAAATGCTAATAAGTAACAATAATATATAAAATGATTTAATAAACTCACATTATCCGTAGATAACTGCCATCCATCAGGGTTCATGGAAGGTAACAAGTGGATCCTCGTAGAATGAATAAGAGATCGAATACGACGATCATGGTTCAAATATTGGTCGCATAAGTAGTGCGCTAGGCCCAGTAACAATTCACGACCCAATACTTCGTTGCCGTGAATATTACCCACATATTTCACTTCTGGTTTATCTACGCAAGCAAAATATATTTTTGTTAACATCATGTCTTCCTCAAAACATGAATAATTAATCGAGATTTACTTACATGGTTGGTGAAATCCGGGGCTATCGGAGAATTCTATAACGTAAAGGGGCACATTTCTAACAGAAGGTTCCGATAGAGTATAAACTCTTGTAATATTAGGGCATTTTTCGTGAACTTCTTCCAAAACTAAGGGTAGTTCTTCATTGTTATGATGCTTCCAAACGAATTCTGCTGATACCGTTAAGAAAAACGCGATATACACAGCAACATACGAACGATACGCAGCCATAGTCATCAAATATCACTTAAAATTTATTTAATAGCTAATATATCATCGTATTTTAATTCGAAACTATACACAACGCTCCCTCACACGTTTACTTCCACAAGTCCAACACAATTTATCGATCGATTTTCCCGCGACAATACCCACGTTCAAGTATTAAGCATTTTAATGTTGGCAGTGCTGCTTTTGGTGTTGCCGACATCACAATCGGATTACCCAAACTGTATTAAATAAAAATTCAAATTAATGTAATCTTCATTTATTTATACAATACTAGACTAAATAAATTCACTCAATTATTTATATATGTAACTAATTAACTGAAAGTATTTAATTTTGCCTATTCGCTTTGACAGTATTATTGCTTGCTGGTTATCAAATATTGTTATCTTGCTGAATATTAATATTCGTGGTTTGCTTTGTCGTTTCAGAGAGTTCCCATCACTATACCTACTGTGTCGTTTTTGTTAATTCCGTTCGCTACATGTTTAATAAAACACAGGTGAGAATTGTTAGAGTATGATTGGTCATTTTCCCATATTAAAAGTATGAGCGTCAGTCTCTTGTATGTACAAATATTATAATCACAATACAGTAATAAAATTAATCTGTCAAGGAATCAAATAAAGATGAATATTCAAAACCTACAAACTAATCTGTAGGCTAATATCTTGAATCATCTACTGACAATTATGCCAATCAATATCATAACCCGGAAATATTTGTTAACTTTTTGTTTATTATAATAAATGAGATAATTTATTAGTGTTATTTTTAAAATATCTTACTAATTAGTAAATGCGCAACTACTGGCAACATATTCATAAACTAATACCAACATGAACATCTGACGTTTCAATAAAAATGTTGCCAGTGGAAAATAAAAATAAAAATTATAATTTTATTAAAACAATTTTTTTGTCATATTTTACTATTATTTTGTCCCAATTCAAATGTACAATGTGAAGGTTAATTAAAATCATATAGGACATAATGCAGGGGTCAGAATGTTAGGGGACCAGCAAAAAGAATAACAATACCGATACAGAGGGTAAACTGGCTTTCAAAACTCCCAATAGGGGCAATATCGTAAAATTCAAGTACAAATCAAAGAGCATACAGACGCCCTATAATATTATTGCATTGTTATTTATCTGCTGTTTCATTATTAAATAATTCTAAAATATTTATTTTGCATTTGCATTAGAATATTTATTCGTATGATATGTTTTTTAATTAATTTATTTATGTGTATCCTAAATTGTACACAACCGTAAATTGATCAGACGCAATATTCGGTCAAGTACGAGAGTACGTAGTTAAATACTTTAGTTTAAACTTTTATTTTTTGGATTTGTCGTTACAGCGGTTATAGGAAAAAACTTTCTGTTAAATGTTTCTGTCTACTTATTAGCATTGACTTAATAGCCTCTGACAGACTAACGGAAAGCATAGCCTTGGAAATAGGGTTCTCCTAGAACCCTTTCGATACCGAAGCCTACAATTTACCTTATTTATGTAGGTATTTGAAGAAAAATGAATTTTTGTTTGCGATTTTTCGTGTAAGGGTATGAATATGACTGGGTAGGGTACACTTGGTTGATGGACTTCAAGTAAATAAAGAATAACTATGTGATATGTACCTAACATTAAATTAAATTAATTAATTCAGTAAAAAGTAACTAATAAGCCAGGATCACTTAAATATAATAACTTATTGTCGTATAGTAACGTGTTTATTTGAACAACGCGGAAATAGGTTAATACTTTGATACTGAAGTTAATTACAGTGATGCACTGAGCTCGATGTATAAAATGATAGGCCAGATACGAGTCCAGTTCTCACATTAATGATTCCGTAGCTATTGGTAAAGCATCATTATTGACGGCGCGATAACTGTATAATAAAATTGTAACTGGACCATGTATGTACATTGAAGATAATTAGGAAAAAATAACTGGGGTGTTTTTATAAAAATAGAAACCAATACAACATTTTTTAGAATTTTTGGTTGTTCGTCTGTCTGTTTGTTGATACAAGCATCACGGCAAAACTACTACATGAACTTAGTTGTGGTTTTTACAGTTGTATTGCTTAGTTAAGTTAGACCCATCTTAAAATCTGGTGTATAATTTTTATCTTCATACATTTCAAAGGAGTTGAATTGTTATTAAATTGTATCGTGCTGCATGCAAAGCCCCGGGCAAAAGCAAGCTATTAACAAATAAATAACGTTATCAATACATACTTTTAATAAATTTATTATTAATCGCAGTCTATCCATGAAAGATATTTGAGAGAAATTGTAACTGGGGTCTGTAGAAAAGAATATTACTTAAAACATGATTATTAGAATTACTATCTGCTTGTTTGTTTGTCTGTGTTGTCTTTGTGTTTGTTTGTGCGCGACAATCTGTGTAGGCAGATCTAAATCGAAATTTGTATAAATTGCATAATTTATAAATAAAACAACGTATCCGTAATGATCGTGCTTTACTAATTATGTATATTAAGAAAATTAACAAAGTTATGTATAATTTGTAACTACATAAATATATATTTTTATTTTTACCATTAATATGCATCATCAGTTTGTCTTCTGAAGAAGATTATTTCCACTAAGAAGGAAAGTATTGATATTATGACACCTAGTCCATACAAAATAAAGATACCCTGAAAGAAAAAATATACGTATATAAAAGTATAATCCATTAAATAATTAGTAGAGGAAAAGAGTATAAGACGAATTTTATAGACAATTACGAAGGTCAAGAACTACATTTGAAGATGGTTTGGAACAGATTGAAAAAGACAAACAATATTTATTAAGATTGATTTAAGAGTTTTATAGATAGAAAAAAATGATTAAGCATTTATTTATTATATATTATTTAATAAACAATTTAAAAAACGCTCGACGCTCGCATCACAAAAACGATGAAAAACGTGGAACGCCGCGTGCGCGCAAGGTTGTCGCTCGAAAAACGCATCAGAATCCCTCGTGAAGCAATTCTTATATTGTGACAATGTGATGTACCAGTGACCACTTCTCATCATACTTATCTAACTTAGTTATACGATAAAAATAGTATGTATTTAAATGAATACTACGCAACAAAGGCCTTTTTGTGTAGGTGAATTGGTTTTGATATTAATTTAAATGCTCGTCCACTTCTCACCACTACAACTTCCAGTTATAACAGGATACCCTTCAAACAACTTTTATATGACTTTTACTTGGCTTGTTACATTATTAAGTATATATCAAATTCACAGGCCAAAACCTTACTTTTATGATGTGATGTGATGTAAGTAAATGAATATTTTTTTAATGTACTTAGCAATAACTTAATACCATACCACTACGTGTCTGAATGCAAGAGGCTCTATATTTTCAACATCTCTCTTCGAACGGGATAATTTTACTTCCAATTGCACCTTGTAATCCATATGTTTTAACGCCATCTTTAAAACAATATTTATATTAAATGGTTGGATTAAAATGAAAAATTATTAGGATGCAGATATTACTTTTATCCTGTGTTCTCAATATTGAATTGCCAGGTGGTAGAACTCGTAGACGAGAATCGTCCCGCTGCCACCCTCACAATCATCCATGAAGTACCTAATTTTTTCCCCCATTTTTTTCATTTTGGACTTTTATAGCGGCGTGTTTACCAGCTATAGGTACCCTCGAGACTATTGTTGATTTCAGGTGCGGTTTAATCGTACTATAATAGTACTCGTAACTGACTATATTTATAGTAGTACTAGCCATATACCATCAGGAGGAATGCAGGTTCGTTTGCTACATTTATACTACAAAAAAAAGAATAATATATCCAGATATAAAAACCTTTTTACAATTCACGGGGGCGGTCGCACCGGCGCATCCATTTCCGCCACACAGCATTTGCTTATTTACCTTATCAATTTGTGTTTCTAATGTTTATGTGGTTGATGGTCCCACTTAATCGAAAATCCCAGTCCTTAAGAGTTGTAATCGCATCTGTAGTCACTCTCAAGTAGGACTTTAATCCTACCTTAGTATATACTCGTAGTAATAGTACCTGATTATAGTTAGCCATGGGCGACAGTGACTGCTTGCCATCAGGTCATGCCTGTTTGCAACTGTATTACATAAAAAAAAGATTTTTGTTATTTTATTACTTGTGTTTCCCAAGCTAACATGAGCCCGGACTCGTGAAGTCGTCCTATAAATTGACTGATCTTTTCAGTATACGGTGAACTCTTCCGTAGCATCACTACGCACTGTTCGTAGTAGAAATTTTCCAACATTATTGTAAAATCCATCACTGCTTCCTTAGTTATGTATTCTCCAATAGCAAAATAACCTTTAAAATAATGTAAATATTAGTATTTATAATTTAGCAAACCTTACATAGTGTGTGTATTATTTTATGCCTATTCTATGGATTCTATATTTTATGGATATTCTACAATAGCTATTCAATATTATAAGTTACATAAACAAATACATATTTTAAACTCGCTAGGTAGCAGAACTCATGTACATCGACCGGGGAGGGACCACCCCCACGTTCATGATCTTCCGTGAAGATATTGTGTTTCGGTATCGAGAGGCATGGCTGCAAGCTATGCCGGCGCGCAACGAACATCTTAGTCTTCAGGGGTAGAAACGCATGTATGATCAACCTCAGGTACGATTCTATTATATTTGGGGTTTATTACTACTATCCATGGGCTGCATTGGCCACTTAACATCACGTAGACTACATGCGCGTTTGCTACCATTATACGATAAAAAATGTCGATTTTAATACAGGTAAAGTAACACAATGAACAAAAATAATAATACCTACTTTAGATATATTGAACAGAACATAGCATTATAAGTAACCTTACCATACAGGAAACAAAAAATCAAGATAATAAAAATTAAGCTCGATTTATTTGGATGCAAATTTTAAATATAAATATTTTTTGCATCGACAAATTAAATCCAGAAACAATTTCTTAACATAAGTGCAATTAGCAAATGTATACGTATTTTAATATTATTATTTCTACTCGCATCATTAAAAGGTTTAAGTTAATTTACCTGCTGGCAGTTTTTCAATGCTATATGCCATACTTCTCGTATAACTAAGACGCTGTAGTTCCTCTGCAGGATACGTTTTGAATTGAGTCAACAATTTCTTAATTAGAGGCTAAAATATAAAAAAATACTATATAACTTATATCTTCTCTACTTATAGACTAGACTTAGGTAATCGTTCGATATATAAATTATGTCGCTTTTAACTACCTCTTGAGAAAGAGTGATGGAAAATATCCAAGCATCATGAGTTGCTCCCCAATCCAATTTTCTGTCTACAATATCCTGAATCGTGTCGATGGGTTGTTCATATTTTGGGACTGTGAATGTAGATGCTAGCCCTCCGCCGTAAGCGTTGTCCAATACTAGACCGGTTATCAAAAGCCAAACAGTAATTCTTCTTATACGCCATGAACTCATATTTGCATCAGGCTGGGACTATAGAAAAAAAAATATAAAGTTACACTCTTTCAAATCCAATATATAAAATTCTCGTGTCGCAGTGTATGTTGCCAAACCCCTCCGAAACGGCTCGACCAATTCTTATAAAATTTTGTGTGCATATCAGGTAGGTCTAAAAATCGGTCAACAACTATTTATTTATACCTCTAAATGTTAAGGTTGATTGACCACTATTTTATTTTTTATTTTTTGGACAACATTTTTTCTTTTTATTTTTTTATGGTTCAGCAATGAAAAATTCATACAACCCAAAATTTTCACCCTTCTACCATCAACCCCCATTTTTCATATATTTTTTTATGACAGAACAACGTTTACTGGGCCAGCTAGTAAATAAATAAAAAAATCTCTTAATAATAACGAGGGAATAACGAGAAATTATTACTCTTACATGAATGAAAAAAAATCTACTAATATGAATAAAAAATACTACAGACACGAATAAAAAAATAGTAACCTGAGTAACCATCATTCCAAACGTACTCAAAAATACTTTGTCTGTGGAGCAGCCGCGGGCTATCGTCAGAACGACGCACGCATACAGGAAGGTGAACAGAAGGGCGATCCACATGCTTAACGTAAATGGCATTAGCGGCAATTCCCAACTCGCCAAAAGTCTATAAAATACAAGTACATGTTGGGTAGCATTAGGTAGGTAAGTACATATTTGTCTATTGTTTGTATTTGCCCATTGTTTGTATTTTTTCTTCTGTGTGATTTTCTGTATATATAATTTGGTGTGAAACAATAAAGAGTATCTATCTACATATTATATTAATTAAATAAACGTACATACATGTACGCTAGAACGTGGTATGTACGTTATAATAAAGTTTTGATACTCGCCTAGGTGATGGAACTATACACGTGATAGCAGTCCTTATACAAGGAGCAGAAAAATCCAATACTAGAAATTCTTCGTACCAGGAATAAAGTGCGGCTGCAATACACATAAGAAACATACAAGAGTTTTCGGACGTATAGTTTTTTTTTTTTTGAAACGACGGGTAAATAATTGAAATCCGACGTTTATCCTAACTTTCAAAAAATACTTTATTATTTTTCATATGCGATATTTTAGGAATGACTGCAAAAACATCATGCATCTAGATCTACCGGTTTGGGTTTCGATTTGTCCATAATTTCCTCAAGTCAGTCAAGTTTTTTTTGCATTATATTGTATAAACAAATTCACAAACTTGTTGTACATGATAAAGTACAACATTTGAATTCAACCAAATCGTTGATAATTGAGGAGCTGGCGAACAAAACGTCGTAATTACAAAATTTCACAAACACGTTTTTTTGTGAAATTGTGTTCATCTACTACCTCTTCATCTATTACAAAAGAAACAGAAAATAAAAAGTGTCTACAAATAGTTTAAAAACGGAGTTAAAGTTGACGATTTGAAAAAAAATCCAAATAAAAATACCATTTCATAAATATTTTTTTAAATATCTATCAAAACTGTACGATTTAAATGTAATTTTTCAATATAATAATAACATACACACACAAAAAGATATTAAAATTGATCATTTTATGTAAATTATATTATAGATATATCACCAGTTTTAATAGGGAAATCTGGTCAATTTCATTCAAAACGTAATAGATGTCAGTGAATTCAATCAAAACGGGTTAATATTAATTTTGTATTGTCTATATCTAATTTAATTTTGGGTTAACTACCGATGCACATAACTACCAACCGCATAATATTGTCTAAAAGAACATTTGTATACACTTATTATGACAGTCACTAATACTACGGATATCACTAAAACTCATATTTATTCATAGTTATTCCATAATAACAATAGTAGTACAATGACTAATACAACTAATACTATCACTATCATGAAAAACTTCATACTTATCCCTATATCAGCTCGGTCCTCTACTACATTTCCGATAACACCAACGCCGGTGAGATTATCATATACTTCGCCCCATTCATGAGCATCATCTCGAATTAGTTGTACTGTACAATTCACCCACCTGCAAAATTACCATTACTAGAAATGTGAATATTAAACAATATAACTTTGCAACTGCAAATAAAATTAGGCAGTCTCTTATATTATTTTCAATATTTTATCGTAATATGTCGAATAAGTCAATCCATACAATAGGTATACGAGTTTGTTTCGCCGTTTCTTCTTTATAACGAAACACCGTGGAAACGGTGGTAGCTTCTTGACTTTCAAAAAGAATTCTGTAAAGAATCTACTTTGATTAAAAATATTTTGATTATGATTTTGATTTTGAAGATCTACTCACCTGCAAAATTCGTCCACAATTTTCATTTCCATACCATCACGACCAAGTGGTGCAATGTCAGTATCAAGATCTAGCAAGACGTAGGGCTTGTATGTAAAGCATGCTACTTTTAGTACTTTACCGTCCAAGTTTGACATATCATGAGGAAACAGATCAGCATTTTTCTCGAACATTTTAGTACGCGACTCCCAATGATCCAGTACTAAAAGGGTTTCAGTATTATGGAATCCAGTATATTTATGTGTTACCAAATCGTATTCTTCAAAATCTTCCTTAATTCTCGTAGGTACAAGTAATAATATGTTAGGCACAAAACTGACCTCCTTCATTTTCAAAAGATCTTCGAGTTCATCTGTATAACTTTCGTTTGCATGTTGCGAGGGTAAAAATATTATTTTTCTATCGCTTCTCCGAATATTTCCTACGTGAGAAACATTGTCAAACGCATACATAAATTTTTGTGGATCGCTTAATTTCACAATGTAATCTGAACAACCTATTTCCGATGCATCAAGCATTAATTTTTTTAGATCCTCGATATTATCAGTCACTATTTGTATAAAACTTATAGAAAAGTCTATTTCCAAAAGCGTATCCGATACTACGGTAACACAATAAGATGTAGACAGGTATTGGGATATTAAAGTTTGTAAAAGTACTTCAATTGGAAAAAGTGTTGTACTTAATGCAAACATTTTGAAATTACTGGTGAGAAGTCGTATTGGAAAAAGACAATTGTAAATATGATGTTAGAACAGTATACTGTTATTCAATGATTCTAATAACTGTCATTGTCAGATAACATTTCCAGTTTTTATTTGTATGACCAATATTTATATGACACAGTAAGTATGTAGTTTAAGGGTTCCTCAGAAGATTTTATATCAACCAATGTGTTTTAAATTCAGTATTACGTAAGCATATTTATTACAATTATTGACCCCCTATGCTTACGTTAACATTTTTCAATTAGCAAAGACCCCCCTCCAGGGCCGTAGCTAAGGGGGGGCATTGTGGGGCAATGCCCTACCTTAAAATCATAATGCCCTACCTTAAAAATTAAC
>DWNR01002232.1:0-13404 GCA_018250455.1 Polygonus leo | reverse complement strand
ATAACTTAGGGTTCATCATTCTATCGATACACATTAGTTTCATCTATGGGTAAAAAACCTTGTAAAGTAGTGTTATTGTTATGATATCCTCAATAATCGTGCTGTCGATTGTGATAACAAATTAAGTCACAATGATTGAGATATAAATATAAAAAAAAAACCTGACCACTTGACCGAATTTATTCTCTTCGTTTCACCGTTTACACTTAGTCCACACAGAAAGAAATAGAACAATATAACAGAAGTGCAGTAAAGACTTCAATATGTGTAATTTGTGATGCTACTCGTACGTACACGTAATGTACATTAGGGTGGCGAGATAGCAATTTATTTGGATTGTTTGGAATTTATTTATTGGAATTGGTGATTTGCAAAGACCATATATCTTTTTGTTTCTCTCACCTTTGCCAAAACATTCGTTCATCAGTAAAAATATCCAAACATTACAAATTTATCTAAAAATTTCTTCTTCAAAATCAAAAAATTTCGACTTCGTCTCGCGATCAAAACTGAGAATTTTTTTTTTTTTTAAATATACGCAATTTGTTTTAATATTTTTTTCCATACAAACCTTCTAACAATAACGAACACATAAAAAAAAAGATTTATCCAATTTGGTGCAGTCGTTAGAAAGTTATGCGCGTACATACATTTCGGTGATTCATTTTTATTTATATGAATGTGAAAGGTAGTAGAATGTATTTAACATTCTACTACCTTTTACACGTAATTCTAATAACAAAACTACACGCACTGCTTACACGATACACGATATAAACACATCTATATTGAATAGCCACATTTTCATTGCATCAATTGAATTTAGATATATGCAACGTTGCGAAAATTCATATACGCACGAACGGATAGTTAGTACAGAAAGACACGCTCGTTACTCGCAGCCGGCAGTAAGACGACCACTAGTTAATTGGCGGTCAGTTTACACTGCCTGTACTACCGTGTTTATATAAATACGTTTGTAAAACATACACCTACGGGAGATATTTTGCCCAATATCTATACTAAAACAGACATTTGAAAATTGTATCATGTATGATGCATGAATTATTTATAATATTGTTCGTATATATTGTGTAAAAAATCCATATTTCTAATTTATATCATTAGAAATACTCGTAGCTATTAGTGAGAATTTAACTAATCAATATTTCTAGTTTAACTTGACTTAAAAATATTTATTTGCCAAAGAGAAATAACAAAGTAAAAACATAATGAATATCCATTAAGGTAGTCGATATCACTGCTGGAGGAGCACAGATGGGTCGGGGATTGGCAGGGGGTGGCCTGCCTGGTGGGACTAGCGAGTGGCGACCGACATGGGCCTCCAGTTGCTGGCCGCCATGATGTGCAGCGTGGCGGCATGTACACAGAGCACAGTGTGGACGGTTGCCCCCAGTAGGATCCGGCTGGCTTCACTGGCCGGGCGCTACCGGCGGAGTCGCGGTTGTGTGCCGATGGGGTTACCACGTGTCCGCCACTCGGTGGTGAGAAGGAACACCGTCTGTTTTTATTGGGTTGGAGCCCCACTTAACCCTCCTTCTAGTCCAATAAGCGGAAGGTATCCGTGCCGGGTTCAGGCGTAAAAAACCGAATTGCCTTATTTATCTCCAAAGTCCTAGGTCTAAATATTATGAAAAAAAACGGAACCATCTGATGTTACGACCATCAGATTCGGTTCATAAGAAAGTTAACGTAAACATACTAAAACATACGGACGAATTTAGAACGTTCTCCTTTTATGCATTCAGTTAAAAATTCGTTAAATTTTCGCCCAAGTAGAACCGTTTTATTTGCTCAGATAAAGGTTGAAACTAAATGCTCAACATTGAATTGTACAGTGATTGCAAATGTAATCGCTGTGAAGGAAACACAACGTTAACCTAAACCGCTCGTGCCGTAAAGTAGCGGTCACTCGATTAATACCAACATTAATCTCGACTGCCCCAGGGTCGTAAGGGTTCTAATTTATGCATGCATTCGGCCAATTGATGACGATCGCGCATCTTGTTTTAAACAAAGGCTAGTTTAATGTTAACAGACGGCTAAAATTACGTCCATTTTATTTTTGTACGGATAATTACAGGTTAAATTCCCATTATTCCATGTCTACTCATAATGTAACTCAAGATTTCAAAGCTTCTTCAGGTATCCCACTAAAATTAGACATATTCCCCTGACTGGCGACATTTCAACCGGACCTATGACTTTTGTATCCAGTCACCAGTCTTATACTAAATGCTATTAACCATTAATAATTAAAATTATGTTACATTTTATTATAGTTATTACTTTACAAAACTTTAAGAATTTTTTATTTTGATTTTCAGGTTTTCCCACAATGTAAACTTCACTGCTGAAACGCAGTACCTAATCATTTATTAAATTTTTCTTAACATTTTTCGCATATTTTTTTATTGTCATTTTATAAAGACTTCATTTCAAAGGCATACATACTTAAAGAAAATGCATTTGTATATCTTTATTATTGAATAATAAAGATATACAAAGTTGTAACCGTGCATGTAAAATAATCGTTCCTAATGAGTGGCCTTGGCGTCCGTCTGAAGGCAAGGCATGCGTGAATGAGTCTGCGAGGCTGCCACGCGGAATATTAATTCACTTGCCCTTGCCCATCGTACCAGCACTCTCTTGTAGAAAAACGTTTGTCAATTTTCCAACCAATTTGCACTCCTGTGATTGGCATTCTTACCCCAAAATTAATATTCGATTAATTATTAAAAGGAAAGGTCATTTTTTTATTTTATTGTCATCCATTCTTAGATCAAAATAAACGTTAATTCACAACCGTAGTCTACATGATATTAAATTACCACCAAGTCTGAACCCTGAATAGAATAGTTCAAAGATTAGTCAGACAAGACTTTAATAGCTACAATGAAATGTAAATCTTTTACTTTCTTTTTTAACAGAAAGAAGACAAATAAATTATACTAGCCAGGTGGTAGAACTCGTTTAGTTCGACCGGGGAGGTACCACCGCCACCCTCATAATCCTCCGTGAAGCAATTTATTGTGTTTCGGTTTGGAGAGGGTGGTTGCCGGCTACACTTACAAACAAGGCGAACATCTTAGTCCTCAGGGGTAGCAACGCATCTGTGATCAAACTTAGGTATGATTTAATTTTACTTGGGGATGATTACTAATGTCCATGGGCGGCAGTGACCACTTACCATCTGGTGGACTGCATGTTCGTTTGCTACCTTTACACAATAAAAAAAACTAGCTTTTTCAACATTCATATGTCTGTAACAGGTACATCGAAATTAATAGTATATTTACACAACACAAATAAACCCTCATAATCCTTCTTGAAGCAATTCTTTTGTTTTGCTTTGGAGAGGCGTGGTTGCTGGCTATACTTCTTATGCACGAATGGAACATTTTAGTCCTCAGGGATAGCAAAGCATCTGGGATAAACTATGGGGTATGATTTTATCGTAGTTGGGGATGATTACTGATGTCCATTGGCGACAGTGACCACTTACGAGATGGACTGCATGCTCGTTTGCTATCTTTATATGAAAAAGAACATTCGTTGTATTGTATAATTTGGTACGTAAAATATATTTTACTGTTTAATGAGTGGTCCTGGCGTCCGCTCTCAAAGCTAGGCATGCGTGAACGGCTGGTGGTTGTGACATCGTTTCACAGAATGCTAATTCACGGGCCCGCTATTGTTGCATCTAACAACACACTTATAAGTGAGTATTGGACAAATCGTAGAAAAAAATATACGTTGATTTATTTTGATATTAATTATATTAACTTTGGTAGAAACTTGCTCATCTGGCATTTTAGTCACCTATTAGCCACCAGTTATTTTTGTCAGTCATATCACCAGTAAGAGAAAGTTAGAAAATTACAAAAGTTATTTTTTTTGTGAGTTTTTCCAAGATAATGTTTCTAATCAATAATTTGTTATCAGTGACATTACGTAAATTAAATAAAGACTTCAATCAAAAGTAAGTCAGAAATACAAGTAATATCTCATCGAGAAACGATTATCATCAAAATGTAATTATACTCATAGGATATTAGTTTTACCCCCAAAATTATAAATTCGACGTTGACACAAGGGGTCCCAACAGAACTAATGTGGAATAAATTTTCAACTTAATTTAACTAGACAAACACAAAGGGCCATACGAAAGGGACCGACTTAATTTTAGTATTGAGGTGGAAACTAACGATAACGCGGTATGCATTATCCGCTGAAATGGTAAAATGATTGAATTCTGTGTCTACTCGAACTAGGTACAGGAAAGGAATACAAAATCTGCTTTTTCGGGTTTCATATCCAAAAGGTGCCAACGAGTACTAAGACACTGTCAGTCCTTCCGTTAATCCATTTTTCACAAGGCTCTAAGCCTCAATAGACAGTTAAATTTTCTACAATATGTGTATTACAATAACAATATATTATTATTAAAAATACGTGAATGTTAACAATGATAGAAAGATAGAAATTAGTGAACCAATAAACAATAGCAAAGAATGCAATAAATTTATATAGCAAATATAAAAAAAGTTAGAAATTGGTACAAAATGCCACGTCCATACAAAATAGATCCGCGATGCCGTAGCGATTTCGCGCTCGAGTGTGCACCCGCATCTGTCGCGCCGCGTCCGCGCTCGCTCCCGCTTCGCTACTCCGCACTCGACAACCCTTTGACGGCTTGTAAAATTTCAGCTTTTACGTTTTAAAATATAAATCTTTTGTACAAAATACTATATATTTTGTAAAAAATATTTTATTTCCTTATGTTGAAAACGTTAAAATCCTTTCTATTTTACATACATCATCGTACAACATTATACAACACGTAAGAAATTATTACTAGTTATGTTTAATTTATTAGGAAAAACATTAACTTTTTGTATTAAAATATATAAAACTGTAAAAAAAATATTTTTGATAGGTAATAGATATAAAGAAAATACATATAACTAAAAATGTAAGCTTTCCATCATGTACTGATTAACTCATTTTAAACATACGTTGGCAATGCCATGCCATTAATTACACAATATTAAAATTCTGATATCGTAACCACGAATTTATTCTTTAAATTTTTGCGAGCCTGTAACATCGCGTGAAATTTAATTAAAACGATGTTTCACCAATAAAGATATTTAAACATACACGTATCAATTAAAACAACGTTACGAACGCCAACGTCGTAATGGTTTAATCGGTGAAAACCGCAACTCGTGACGACCAAATGACCAATTTGCAATATAAACGAACAAAATGTTTTAAGTTGCTTTCCACTTTATCGCTAACACATTATTTATATTATGTAGTTACTAAAAGTTAAATGATAATGCGAATGCACATCAAAAGCGAAACAATTCTGAACTGAATTGATATTAATTATCAGTAAGTCGACATTCAATACAATTCCTGGATCCAATTGATGTTCAGGCCTCAATATTACCGGTAAAATAATAAATATTGAATTATTATTAGGAATTTTTATAAATACGTTCATAATGTTGAAGATACTAACTACTAACGTCCGAGTCGCAGTGGACAAATTATTTTACAGATATTTATATATGAGGAGTATTATGTTAAAGTTAATATTAAAATATCACAAAATATGTACTAGAGAAAAAAACAGCATGATAACTGTGATTGTAGCACGTGAGGTTTAAATCGGATGGTAATGTCATGTAAATGTAAATCACAAATTTTAAAAACCTCATAAAACCATTAAAAACAGATTTTCTTCAAACTTAGCTAAGAACATTCGATAAGGCTGTCAAATAAAAAATAGAGCTACGATGCCATCGGCAGATACATAGATAGATACTTGCCAGATGCTAAAACTCGTTTAGTTCGATCGGGGAGGTACCACCGCCACCCCCATAATTCTCCGTGAAGCAATTTTTGAGTTTCGGCTTGGAGAGGCATGGTTGCCGGCTATAGACATCTTAGTCCTCAGGGGTAGCAACGCATCTGTAATCAAACTTAGGTATGATTTAATTGTACTTGGAGATGATTAGATGGGCGGCAGTGACCATTTACCATCAGGTGGACTGCATGCTCGTTTGCTACCTTTATACGATAAAAAGATAGATACATTAGATTAAAAATCAAATAAAAAATCAAAAAACAAAGCATCAATAAGTTTGAATTGTATTTGGATACCTGGACTTTAATTTAATTATTAATAATCACAAACCCTTTTATAAATGGATGACGTAAAGGACGTGGCATCTACAGTACACCTAATGGAACGTATTGCTAATAAGCAACCCCAGTGCAAAAGTTTCCAAGCTCAGCGCTATTCCCCATACATTTTCATTCGGCAATAACACGTAGAGGAAGTAATTAATAAGGCTAATATGATTAGTAGTTGTTCGCCTCGAGTTAGTGTTTGTCTTGGCGTGTTTAGTTGAGGCGGTGAACAGTGTTGTTTGCAAGTTCATTTGGGTACCAATTCTATGTAGAAGCTAGACGGTACATGATACGATATATCAACTTGTAACTTTACCCTATACTTATGAAAAATGTGGTGCGCCAAAGAAATGTGATATACTCGTAATTGCAAGACAAAATACTTATGTGTTGTTGAATAAAAAAGATCTTGTTGTCGAAATTCTGTGTTAAATGTTTTATATTTTTTTGAAAGGGAAATCCTTTCAGGAGCATTTTAAACTTGCTAGATTCATTATACCAATTAAAAGCTGTTCATTTACCTTATATTATTAATCTTTTAAATTTTGGGTACATATATTTTTTTCTGTGGAACTTTTTTTCTGTATGACACATCTTGGCGCAAAATCTTTAACGGGGTAAGCAGAGAGTATCGTGTCCTAAAGGGCACGGTTCTGGCATACTTCTCAGCTTCCAGGCGCAGTCGCAGACTCAAATTTTGGCGGGGGTCATACTAAACTTCCCAAAGTACCAACACTAAAATGCTAGAACACAAAAATGCTGAGTATAATACTCATAACATACTAATACTCAAATGAATGACATCATAAAACAAATGGAAGTATTCTATTTTTATTTCCAAAACGATTAATAATATTATGAACGTCTGCAGTTGTATATGATTTTCAATCTTCGTATCAAACATTTTTAAAACAAATATATACTATCAGTTTCTATAAAGACATAAACGGATAATTAAATTTCATCAATTTACATATGTTTGTTATTCGATAATCTAATTAATGATAGAACAATGACCACTGGCCGTTTCATACCTGTATGTTTGAGTTTAATTATAGATGCATAATTAAGTGCACTTGATTAGCGTTTGATTAATTAAAGGAGCGTGCTTTCATCTCCGCTTCACCCTTTATGAACGTGCGATTAGGTGAGCTAATTAGAACAGGCTTCACTTTGATGGAAGAAGTATAAAAAGATGATTTGGTTATAATCAAGAAAACTGAGCAAGAAATAGTTTTGAAATGTTTCATATAATAAATGTTTCATATAATTCATTATTTTGCTCGAGAGACACGAAGCTCGTAGACTTTCGCACATTTAGAGAAGTAGCTAATACATCGCCGGCTTCAAAAACATTTTGCACCTTTGTGGAGTTGTTCGTCCAAACTCCGAACGAACTCCGAGGTGATTTGTAACGGTCATTAAATAGACACGCATTAAATATAAAACATTTAAATAATTGTGCAGAACTTTGCAAAAGCAACATATTTTGACCGTAGGTACTGACCCTCTACTACCCTCTACAGAGAGGTTATAATACAGCTATCAATTACGGCAGCAAGGAAGATTACTCTCAGTAAACTATATTTCAGTGGCAAGACTAGTGCGGGAATTAAGCTACAATTAAATGGTCGTAAATTTCAAGTTTGGGTCGGGTCACTTCGGGGAGCTTGGCGGCAATTTATCAATTATTTACGCCACTCGGGCCCCGCGCGCCGGCTGCCGTCACCTGCCACTACTGAGTCTCTCCGATTTGTTTACCGATATATCTCTTCAAATTATACTATAAGCGTTATACGTGAATATATCTTTGTCAATGCGGGTAAAATGCTTAAGTCGCTTCATACTATTCCACAATTAAACCGCAACCATACCAACACATGTCGAAAATCTTAATATGGAAAATTATGAAGCTCTGTTCATGCCATACTGTAATGTTCGGCGGTGATGAAATTATCTTTTTTCAAATAGCAACGCTTCCTTTTAATAATATTTCATGAAATATAACTATCAGGATAATCAGAATAACGTCGAGGTATTCCAGCTAACCCTAAAAATGTTGAGGAAAAAAAGTTAAATTTACTCCTACAAATATAGAAATAAATTGAATTTTTAATCAAAATGGATTAAGAGTAAAGTCGTTGCTAATCTTTTTAATGTAAAATAAACAACCAAATAAGATAACGTTGGGACAGGGTACTTGCATAACATAAGAAGTTGTACGAAATTTGGAGAGGTGGTATAATGGGTTTATGTCCCAACCCTGTGATCAGTCACTTAGTCCGGTTTGGCACCGGTGACTTGCGGCCACATCGATCACATCGATCTGTGTCGACGACAGTTTGCCCACAGTCTTGATAGTGGCTTACTGCTAGTAATATTTAATTTGATTCTTGTAGCAAATTTGATACAAATGAAAATAAATAAAAACCTGCACGCATTTTCTGGTTTATTAAAAATATGTCCAGTGTAATTAAAGCTGATCATAATTATGCTACTTCTTGTTTTACAATTTTCCAACTCCTGCAGCTTCTTTCTTCGTCATATTTTATCTCAGGAAGGGCTTAGGATCGATCTCAGATTGGATCTCAGATTCGTCGTATTTGAGGGCTTATTACAAATGCTTACAAGCGGCAATGACCAGTTCATTCTTATACTATACATAAAAGATGACAAGTGCAAGTTGAATGCGCAGGAAAAGAATTTCAATGAGATAATACGATGCATGATGATGGTAAAATTAAAATCAACAATAAAGTAGAAATCCTCAGATTCAAATATATATTTACGTTTACACGTTCTTTTTTCAGTTACAGAAATATACACGGTCTTGTTTCAGTTACAGAAATATATGACTACCAATATTTAAATCATTCGATCGAAGGTCGAAGCAAATACTTTAACAGAAGGACAGATAGACAGCCACATGAGTGATTTCTTTAAAGAGTTCCTCCGCTTTTATTAAGACTTTCGGAACTTTGTCAGGTGGTAGACCTCGTGTAAGTAGTAGATGTACCGCCGCCACCCTCATAATCCTCCGTGAAGGAATTACGTAGCTTGCGTTTCGGTTTGCAGAGACGTGGACACCGCATATACTAACACACAAGGTGTTTCTTTTTACGAATGTGTAGATGCTGTTGGCTCTACTGTACGTTACTTCATCGAGCGTTAAAGGCAAGCCAACTAAGGGGTCAGCCGAGAAAGAAGACCTGGAAAACCATACAAAGAGAACAAAGTAGTTAGCAAATCATCTGATATTAACCAAAACTACTATTCCATCGTACTTTCGGATGACTACTAATGTCCATGGGCGGCAGTGACCACTTTCCATCAGGTGGGCTGCATGGTCGTTTGCTACACGATACAAAAAAACAATCCTCACAAAATTTTTCAACAATTCCATTAATTTAACATGCAAACATGAAAGTAGATGAACGTATTTAATCAAAGGTTGCTTCCTCTTCCTGTTTAATAATAAAATAAAACACAGTCGAAATGAAAACAGATATTTATTGGTTATTTCATTACGCGAGCGCTCGTTTGTTCTGATATGTGTAATCGAATTTAATTAAATAATTCAATTTTAATTACATACTTAAAATCTCTTTCTCGTGAAGCACATAATTGCCTCATTATTTGATTATTTTCTTTATTTAATAGTTTATGATGCTTTTAATTATTACTCATGAAATAATGAGCACAAATACGACCAAGCAATAGCAGCAAATATAATTTACTTGGCACTTGAAACATTAAAATGAAATAAGTCATAGCGTACTTCTTTCAAGATATCTTACTGACCGAAGTGACGTCATTTTTCGACCAGTTTTACATAAATATAAACCTTTGTTAAAATATTATAAAACTGTCTTACGACTAAAAACAAAGTACTGAGGCAGTGTTAAGAAAGGCGTTGATCTGCAAGCGACGGGCGCGTTTCTGTATAAATAGCTGGCAATACTCAAAAGCTCTGGAGCCAACTTAAGCCTTTTGTTCGCTAATTCCTGAGATGAACACTCCACACAGTATACACTGTTTCCTTTATTGTTTATTTTCTATACAATATTTTAAATAAATTACAATTCTCTTTATGTCTCGATTTTGCAATTGTTTTTGCAGTGTGCAATTCGTTTATGTTACATCTTAGCTCACGTATTATGCAGATACCGAATGAATGTGTGTTTTTATTTAAAACTTTTAAAGATTGGATGTGCTATTTCCGCTCCGTTCTTTTTTTGTACGATTTTTGTTTAAATTGTTTTCAATAAAGGATTACATCAGTCGAAAAAAAATATCACTTAAAAAGGTAACAATTACCTACATCTGACACACAGCACACATCGCCAAAAAGTGCCATAATATAAAGTTAAACCGGTGTAGCTCATAATTCTAGGTCATAATTTTGATGAGATTTCAATATTTGTCTATGCCATCATAAAGCATATAAATAATTTTATAATAATTTATATATGACATGCGTAAAGTCGCCAACAATGTACGAGCACCAAATCTCCGTATTGTCTTGACGTCATCAGTCACGATGAGTGAAAATTGTAACAATACCGGATTAACAGTTGACGCCTTTATAAATATTCATTTTGAGAGAATTAACTTCGAGGGCCGTTTGGAGCAGAGTTTTGTTTGTGCGACAGATGTGTTGTTGAGACTTTGAGCGGGAAAGGCTTTTTAATGTTATATACATTTGAGTATAATTACTTCATAATCACAACAGGCTATTTATATCTACTAACGAATTGGGAATACACATACACTATAAGTGTATACACAAACAAATTGTTGTACATACAAACCAATAATAGATAAAATGGAACAATAAATCCTTATTATAATAGCGGTAATCTATGTGATCGCACGAGTCTGTCATACTATATCCGACGCGCAGCAATTATGTATTACCTCTTTGCTTACTACCATTACTATCCTTAGGTGTGACAATACATAGATGGTCAATTTCAGGTCATATAGTCCATAAGGTGGAAGTACCATTTACCGTCTGATGGACAGCTCACTCGTTTTCATTTCTATACTACAAGAAATAACTGTTATCTTGATCCTAAAAATATGAATACTAATGCAAAAAGAGTATCGCAGGTAACAAACTCGGTAGACTAACTCGGCTAGCCGTATGCAAATCTATATTACACAAACTCAAGTGAAGGAAGGGACAACCGGATAAGGGAATAAAATGGTGTACTAGCGACTAGCGCTATAGTGAAGTAGTGGCGCGCACTATCGCGCTATCTTCACGCTCGATCGAGCGGAACCTTCTGCTCCATCACACGCCGATCAACGTTCCACGGAGTTTATCAAATATAAACATTTTAATACCACAAGAAATCATCTTTGTATTTGCTTGGCAATGTATATTATATGCAAAAAACAAAAATTATATGCAAATGTGTTCGTCTGAAAAGCGCTTGAAAGTTCCATTTCGGGTTAACACCCTACAATTTGTGGTTTACCCTTGTTTCGTATAACAACTTTTGATATAATTTTACTAAATCAAACAACGTTTAAGTAAATAATCAGTTTGTATAATATCGTTTGACATACTTTTCATTTGATCGAATATTCATTTTGTGTAACATTGATTGACATAATACTCATTTGATCGAATATTTCTTTTATACAATGTTCATTATGTTCAAGTGGTTATAAACGCCCTAAAGTCGGATCTGGTGGTTGGTGTTGTCCGTAGGTTCCTGTTAACCTAACACGCTCGTCGCTTCGCTCCTCGCTAACCTAACCTATTTAGTTGAATAGTTATTATACCAAGGAATACAATTAAAATTAAATTAAATTAAAGAATAAAATTAGCGCATTTGAACATTCGATAAAAAGATATTATTGGAAGTAAATGATGATAAAAAATAAAATTATGGCAATCAAATATTCGCTCAAATGAATAATTATGTGAAATGACTCTATTCCAACTAAAATTAGTCGAAGCGATTTTCGACGAAAAGTTGTTATATCAAACAAGAGGAACCCACAATTTGTAGTATTATTAGTATTTTTCTAATTTGTTCAACAGATGGCGATGTCCTTGCGTTGGAATCAATCACTCAGTTGATGACTACAACGCCAAAAATATATTTTGAGCATAGGTAGTTAGGCAAGTATGTCAGAAACGTGCCATTTGGCACTCGATACTCCCTGCCTACCCCGTTAGGGATTTGGCGTGAAGATGTGTGCGTGTGTGTGTATAGGTAGTTATTTTTTCATTTTACCTAATAAACTTATTATTTTTAGTATTTCGTCTTAATAAGAGGATATCGATGGCACCCTTTGAATACCGAACCCTAAAAAGGTGCCAAGTTAACTATTTATGCAAAATGTACACTAGCTGGTAATGTACTCGTATCTATCAAATTATCCAATGTTGCACGATCAATTATCTTATTAGAGGATTATGGTAGATTATGGTTACATAGACAATGTTACAAAGCGCTACAGGACCTCGAGAGGAACTGATACATGCTATTATGTCATCTTCACCCTTTATCGAACAGCTAGGTAGAACTCATGTACGACCGGGGAGGTACCATCGCCACCTTTATAATCATCCGTGAAGTAATTTATTGTGTTTCGTTTTAGAGAGGTGTGGTTGCCGGCTATACTTAAACGCGAGGCGTACATCTTAGATCTCAAGGTAGCAACGCATCTGGGGTCAGGTCAACCTTAAATACGATTTAATCGTACTCGGGGATGATCACTAATGGGCGCCCCCATGGGCGGCAGTGGGCAGACCACTTACAGTGAGGTGGACTGTATTTCCAAAAAATAAAAAAGCTTTGAACAAACGTCATCTAGTTAATAATCGAGAAACTACGTGTAAAAATATAATCCAATTGGTCACAACGCAATCTATATGCACATAATCTTGACCGATTACTTTATAATTTACATGACAGTTTGGAGTAAACTAAAAATGGGCTAGAATTTTACACTGACATTCAGAAAAAGATATCAATTAAGCAGCTGTTGTCACTACTTCTTAATTCATTATCTATCTATCTATCTATCTATCTATCTATCTATCTTCTATCTATACATATAATAAAGCTAAAGAGGGTCGAATGTCTGTACATGGAATATATTCAAAAAAAAGTTGGCTGGAGATACTTAAGATCGATAACAGAACACGTTCCAACAGTT
>DWNR01002231.1:0-13405 GCA_018250455.1 Polygonus leo | reverse complement strand
TGAAGATCGGGATACCAGATGTGGAACTATAGCGGCCTGGGTAATCTATACGAGATATTAATACTTTATATAGCAGAACAACGTTTGCCGGGTCGCTAGTTATTAATAAAATGTGTTTGATGCTTAAATTGCGTTCTTCGATATTAGTTAACGTTTGGGGACCCTATTCTTCTTTATAAGATTTCATTCCGTGCTTGTACACATATATAAATGTATTATTTAAATTTGTTCACTTATAAACTTGAATAACATTCTATACAAATTTTGACAGTTGGTAGAACTCATTTAATTCGAGCGTGAAGGTAAAACTGCCACCCTCATAATCTTCCGTGAAGCAATTTATTGTGTTTCGGTTTGAAGGGAGTGGTTGCCGGCTAAACTTAAATGCGAGGCGAACATTTTAACGAATTAACAGTACAGAATTACGTCTCTTACATTTTATTATTTGCAACTATTTTACAAATAACATCATATAGGTCACCTCTACTCTATGTTAATGCATGTTCAGTGTTGTTTTACAAATCGAAACGATTTAAATCACTGCCCATAGGCACATTGCTCCCGTTGACAATAGAGCGCGTGTCAATCGCCTGACAGTTTCTCCTGGTTTGAAACACGTCACCTGTTTACAAAGCGACCCACAACATTTCATCGTTCATTTTGCCACAGAACAGCATATTGTCGCGACCAGACGTGTATAGTAGCCGCAACCGACAACGGTGCTCCACGGTTAGAAAATAGCTTTTGAGCTTAAGGCTTGGACACGCTGCGTCTTTTCTGCGTTCGGATAACCTGTGAACGGCGTACGCAATGTACTTAACTAAAACTCAATATGAACATATTATATAAACACTAAAAAGAAGAAGATGACAATTTGTCGTGTTTTCACGCATAAATTCATGAATTTTGAACTAAATGTGATGGCCCTTTTTGCTAAGAATTCAGTAGTGCAAAGAGAGTTCAATTTTTTTCGTAATGTTTTCATTGAAGTCAAGAGATACATTAGGGAACTCGCTAAGTTTAGATTGGTACGTATTAGAAACGTAATAAACTAAGCAAGTCGCTCGCAGTAGCGGTCGGCGATCACTGAATCTTTTTGACCTAGGGTTAATCTATCACTGACCATCTACCACAAAAACTGAAGTACTTTTTTTTGCTAAAAGTATAGCCCAAAAAGCGATTAATGAAGTTGATTTAGAACTAACCAAAAAGAGATTAATGAAAGTTATTTATAATAGCATAATAAAGATCGAACCTAGAACCCTCTTTAATCTCTCTATAAGATCACCATAGTGAGTACTGTGCCGCGAAGACCCATTGTTTTAAGCCGAAAGAATTTCGCTTTATTTCACTATTAACTTGACTTGAATCGTTCGGTTGGCAAAAGTCTTTGTAAGTTTCGAAAGTTCAATTTGGAACATTTATTTATTTTATTTTCCCCGTATTACAACACAAAGCATACTCCTGCAAAGAGCCTATGCAATTACAAAAACCTTTATTACACGTATACTCTTTGATGCTTCCGCCTCCGCGGATTGAAATAAGGATTTACGAGGATATATCTAGCGCGGAATGAGAAAAGTTTAATTATTTAGTATTGTATTTTGCAATTGACGAATTAAAAAGTAGACTCCTAATAGGTATTTTATACTTCAAATGTCGCTTAACTTAGGTCAAGTTAGTTACCGGGCAGTAAATAATAATAAATTGTTATCACTATACACTGAAAAATATAATTTAAATCCGCTAATTGTGTAAAAAAAACGAAAAGAGCTAAATTCCTACTCGAACATATAAGTCGATAATTTTAAAAATATATTTTTCATTGTACTTAACCTTTGAACCTTAAAAATTGATTTCCATAAAGAATAGGACATTATGAAACTATTTCACTTCTGTAAAGCAGCACAAAAAGGAAATGTACAAGTTTTAATCAAGGGTTTTTTTTTATACTTAGAGATGAAAGTTTCGTGTTTCTACACATAAACGAGACACAACTGAGAGGAGAGGACACATCTAAAAATCGGTAAATCTTGCGGAGTCCAGTCTATTACAACATCTATGACTCTCGAAATATGCAATGCATATGTTAGGACGAATATCGCAGACCATTCAAAATAAGTTGCATGCAGCTAACAGAACAAATAAATTGGCATCTCCGTAATGAAAATAGCTTCAGCGCTGCATCCGCCTCGGATACACATCGGAAACCAAGTCAACAATACATCTACAAAATATTGCTTGCACTGTTTGCATCGTTTAAATAATCCTATAGTTGCGGTTATAAAACGTTATTGCCACTGTGATCTGCTTTCTGATAACATATATTTCGGTATTTGAAGACTTAGGGAGTTCTCGACAATTTTTATTGAATACAACTGAATACAACTAACCTGGATATTAAGTAGTCCCTGTCGCCTATGGTTAACAGTAAATGCTTGAAAAAGAAACAATCTAGCCAAAATACTCGTGCCAGAAGATATCAGCGCTATTCTGGAAAGTTGAAGTACAGGAAAATACATGCTTGTACTCCAAGGTTTTCTATTATGTTGGCTAATTCTAAATATAATAAAAATTATTAGATGTAATTTCTTAGGCTTCAGTAGGGATTATTTACGAAGTTATTTCAAAAACTTCAGCAAAATCATTCTGAAATTTAATTAATGGTTTCTATATTCGAGTTAGAATACACGCTAAAGCTTAGAATCCATTTAACTTTCCACTTGATTAAACGGATGCATGTGACGTCGTATTTGATAGTGGAAGTTTTCAAGCGGCAGACTCAAAGTGCAGTTAACAGATAGTGCCTAAGCGTAGCTATGAGTGCAGTATGAGACTTGTCCCGCTACACAATGCATACTAATAAGGAACTCTTCAACTTAAGTCGTTTTTAAATTACTTAAAATTTTAATGTCGGTGTCAAGTCAGCCTCGAAAGGAAAGCTATAAAAACTTGGCACTGACATCAAAATTATAAAACAATCGTGTTTCGCTTTTTAGTTACTTCGTCTTACTCTTTTTTATGTTTACTGATGTTGGTTCTATTTGTTTTTCATTTCAGACGACCACCGTGGCGCTCACTGTCGTCTCTAAGCTGGTTTGCCGTGCTCTATACCCGGCCGTTTTACAGAAGGTCTCAGGTTCTATAGCCGGCCAGACAGAAAATCTAAATAATTAATTTGGACTTCTATTCTGAGTTTTGGTATGCATATGTCTAACAAGGTAACTGTCCAGAAATCCCATGGCACAAAAAATCTTAGTGTGGGGCTGTGAGTGTAAATGATGTTGTTTATATTTTTTTCAGTACTAATCTTATGAGCCCTTTTCTCTCAAATAGAAGACTTGTGTCTAGGATTAGAACAAATTGAGTAGAGATTATTCATTAAGTTATTTCTTAAAATTTCAGCAAATTATATAGGACGATATACGATTATAGATAATATACGGAGTTAGAAAACATGGTAAAGCAAATTAGGGCCTAAGCGTAGCCATGAAGTGCAGTACATATTTATGAGACTTGTTCCGCTAGACAATACATACTTATATAAGACACTCTTCAACTTAACTCTTAAATTACGTCTAGTTTTTATTTTTGAAACATTTTGAACTCCATTAATTGCATTGCTTTTAAACTTTTGAATACAAATTGAATGAAGTTATAGTTTTAGTTATATATATTACATACATTAATTATATATTAGTATAATTTGTTTAACAAAACAATTAACTATTTAAACAATTATTATTATACAACTTTACCTGTCTATAGATTTAAAAGTAATGCCTTGAGAAGCATCTAAGTAGTTAACTAAACTAATAAGAAGAACTAACTAGACTGGAATATTATTTAAAATTGGTTGCTATATAATATTGGTTGTTATTTAATAAGTATGGTGAGGATTTATTTATGTATAAAGGTAGTAAATGAGCATACAGTTCACCTGATGGTAAGTGGTCAATGCCGCCCATGGACATGAGTAATCATCACCAAAAACGATTGAATCGTTCCTAAGGTTGACCAAAGATGCGTCGCTATCACTCAGGATTAAGATGTTCGCGTCGTGTAGAAACATAGCCGGTAACCACACCGAAACACAAGAACTGCTTCATGGAAGATTATGAGGGTGGAGGTGAGACCTCCTCGGCCGTATTACAAGATTCCACCTGGCGATAATCATTTATCACAAATAAATAAGTTTTTCAGGACACAAAGCTCGCCATGCCATGTCATGAAAAGGTATAATTTGTGGCAGCTAGATTATGATTTCTCGATCTTCGATCTTAGCACTTTTCTAAATATAATAAAAATATCGAAAATCCAAACAAAACGACAAAGTCGTGAAAATTATTATCCATCGTAATAAAATATTCTGCATTTATACGTTAAATATATTTGACAAAAGCGACTGTGTGCGACTTTGGCCTGAACTCTTTAAATCCCCTATTGACCCAGAAAGCCAAAACTTAGCTGCCTGATTATTGAGACGGAACGACATTTAGACGTTTATTTTAAGCGAGAAAATGCGACATTTTCCTTTAAAATGAACTTTAGCTTCATAAGCCCTAATGTTTTTGTAGCCTTGTTAGTTTTTGAATGTTTGGTTGCAATTATTATTATTTTATTCTGCATTTTAATGTATATTTGAATATTACTATTTTCCTGCAATATTATTAATTTCATGCAGTAGGTATTTCTTCGATTCTATTTAGTGGCATAAGTAAGAGACAAAAATACTTGTCTTTTATTTTCTTAACTCATCTTAATCAATTGGTTTCCTATGGGATTCAACAATTGTAGGAAAATTAGGAGCTACAAACCAGTTTTTATTTCTAAATAATTTATTTCATGCATCTTGTTTGTCATAAAAAAATAAATAATGATGATTGATAAATTGACTTATTTCGTAACAAGTTACATCAAAGTAGGTATCCGTAGATGTGTAAATATTTTTTTACATGGAACTTGCGAAAACCTCATGGAGTTTCTCCGGGAAATTAAAACAAACATTGCATTTGCAGACTTCTTTCATACTCTACATCGTATTAACAACATTTGAAGCATCCAGGAACCGTTTGTTATATTGAGATATTTTATTGGTGGTAAAGTCATTTGCAGAATTTGTAAGCAGTTTATGTTGTTGTAGGCTGGTTTATTCGCTCCCAATATTTAAAAAGAATGGTAATGGTAACTACCCGAACTACACAAACTCTGTCATCTGGTAATTATTACAATTATTTACTCCTCGGCTTGCTCGCACGTAGGTATGTCATGGCCGAACATAATTGCTTATATCTCAACTTAGTGATAAATTACTATGATGATAATATTTAAGGTTACATGGCATGTGCATATCTATAAAAATATATAAAGAATAATCAGTAATTCCTAAAAATTATAGTTATTAAATTATGTTTCACGGAATTTTGGGTAAAAATGAGATTTCGTGTTAAAAATGTATAAACCTATGTGGGATATCCTAATATCCTTGTGAATTAATTGTTATCACACTTACTAAAAGACGTCAATTGACTAACTATAATCCCATCCAAATTACATATTTATAAGTTGTATCTACTACTTAATCCCAACCCAAAGTACTATTTAATCCCAACAACAATTCTTACGTTAAAATCAAACTACAGATAAATACTAAACCTGGCAATTTCTAACTTTAATTAAACTTTAAGACTTGCAAAGTCTACATTAGGAACTAGTACAATCGTAGTTTACCTATACGTAATCGACGTCACCGCTAAAGTAATTTGATAGCTATGCACGAGATGCGGTGCAGCGAAACTTTCGAGATATATCGGCGACATTCGCGAACAAAGCGCAGCACCACAACACCCCACTTGTACCCCAACTCGTATTTACATCACCACGCATGCCATTCTAAACCTTATGCACTCGTAATAACACAGTATAATAAAACAAACAAAGATTTCGTACGCAAACATGGTACGGTAATAACTGTACTGTCGCACGCGGTTGCTTACAGATAAGAACACGTCATAAAAGAGAGAACGCCCGCCAAAACTTTCTGAATTTTCCGCTTGCTAATCAAAAGGAACAACTTAATAGCTTAGGTAATCTACTCGACGCGTACTTAGAATAAAATTTTGTATACATAACCTTCAAAGTAAAACAAAATGTTTCTAAGCAAACAGAATTGTCTAAATACATTCTGATTATCATTTGATTGCTACTTCCAGTTCTATTGGGGCGAATGGGACTGGGAAAGGACTTACAAGTTTCAGACTTCACAGTGACTACTATTTAATTTTGGGTAACTTTGTAATGGAAGGAGTAATATCCATAATATGAGCATGTTGCTTCGTTGTATCATTACAATAAATATTATGGAATTGCCTCATGACATGAAAATATTCTTATCGGTAATATCTATTGAGCATATATCGTAGTAAATGATCAACGTTAATAATTCCTGGCAACAACCATAATAAGCTTCGAAGCAAAACTAAGAAGAATAAAAAGAAGGAAGTGAAAGATATGTTAGATTAGAATTGTTATTTTTTATTCATTCAATCATGCCTACTAAAAAATAATTACGATCGAAATAAATAACTTGAGATAGTATCCAAGGAGTGGTATTTACAAAATTGAAACACGCTAAATCTGTAAAATATAAAATTAAGTAAGCAGATAACCAACTTAATTTATGGTCGACACAGCAGAATTCCTCCAACTTGAACAAGAAGACGTATCCACCAAACTAAATCCACGTTTTCAACGAAAACTGCATCTGGCACCTTCGAGTATTATGCATTCTTACCGATTGTACAATTTCCCTACAGATGTGCAGACTCTCCGCGTTTCCTGCTATCGAAATATTATCCTGTTGCCTTTTCAATTTTTAGCTTCTTTGTGTGGTTGAGTGTGCTCTATGCCAAGTTCCGTAGCTTTCACTGCTTGCATCTGCTATCGTTGCGAATTCAATTTTATGTTTTGCATACCTACTACGGTTTGATTGTGGTGCACTTTTTAATAAATTCTCAATGTTAAACGCATATTTAAACAGAATAGTGTTTTTTTTTAATCGTGTAAAGGTAGCAAACGAGCATGCAGTCAACCTGATGGTAAGTGGTCACTGCCGCCCATGGACATCAGTAATCATCCTCAAGTACGATTGAGCCGTACCTAAGTTTGACCACAGATGCGTTGCTACCCCTGAGGACTAAGATGTTCTCCTCGCGCTTAAGTATAGCCGGCAACCACGCCTCTCCAAACCGAAACACAATAAATTGCTTCACGGAGGCTTATGAGGGTGGCGGTGGTACCTCCCCGGTAGAACTACATGAGTTCTACCACCTGGCTATATAAATATTACTGGCTGGATAAATCATTTTGAAAATATTGACATTAACTAATGCTTAATGAAGTACTTTGCTCCACTCCATCTGGGAGCAGATATTCCTTTAACCAAAACATGCAAATAGTAAACTTAATTAAACAACACAGAGAACAGCGAACTCCGTTTTGCCCGAAGCGGATATCCGCGGCGGATATCCGCGGCGGATATCCGCTCACGATAACAGTTTTATGCATGTGTCACAGGGACTCAGGCTGTCGAGTGTCTTCTATATGTTGTGAAGTTAATAGTATCAGGCGCACTTGGCGGAAATCCACGATATAAAGTTTAATTAAAACTAGATGCAAGGGCAGATATTTGTATCTGTTAAATGTTAACCTATTTGCTAATTTTGTTTTCGCCAAATTATCACGACAACTCGTTATTGTTATAAATCTTTTTAAAGTTTAATTTAAACTAGGTACAATAGGGGATATTCATATTTACTGAATGTTAACCTATTTGTGAATATTTTTTCACCGAATCGTCATCATATCTCGTTATCGTTTCATCGCTAGGCACGAGTCCTTTCACAATAAGATTTAGGTCATAGTCCACTTCTCTGACCAAGTGTGATTTTGATAGACTTTACATACACTTGACATTATTAGGGTACCATACACAGGACCCTATTATTAAGACTTAGTTGTCCGTCAGACCGTTCATGCGTCCGTACATCCTCTGTTTCGTCCGATTTGACATCTTTTCTTTCTAATAATATGCTATAAATAAATATTCGATATTTAATCATTTTCGCAAGATCAATATGAACCAAGCATTACGTCCTAAATGAAGCATTTTTGTTCACAACATCCGAAGACGTGTGAGCAGATCCCTTAACCGGAGCGTGCAATTAGTAGGAGATTTCCTTGAAGTAATTTATACAACACAGAGAACAGCTAACTCCGGTTCGCCTGATGCGGATATCCGTGGCGGATATCCGCTCACGATAGCAGTTTTATGCATGTGTCACAGGGACTCAGGCAGTCAAGTGTCTACTCCTACTGTGTTGTGAAGTTAATAGTATCAAACGTTCTTGGCGGGAATACACGTGGTTATGTTAATTACGGGGAATACGGATATCCGCCGTTGCATTTAGTTTTAATCTGTTAAATGTTAGCCATTTTACGAATAATGTTTTCGCCGAATCGTCACCACTATACAACGAGAAGATTTTAGGTCACAAAAAGTTACGCTGGACCAGTCTGCTCAATTTTCAGGTATTCCGTTTGAAGTGAAATCTCCTTTAGCAACGATAGGCAGGGTAAAGTTCTTGAAAGCACGTCATCACCATAATGACACTAAATTAAAGTATTGCAAATTAGTCTATATCTACTTAACGAGTAAACTCAAATCGTGTTAGCTATTTACCAAAAATTACGTCGTTTTTTACCTGTGCACCGCTCACAAGAACCAATTGAACGCGCTCAGCGACAGTGCTGCGTCCCAAACCTCACCCTTCGCGCTGTCTCTTTCACGCATCGATGTTGCGTATCGGAGTACAGTTAAGCACGCAAGTAGTCACTGATAAAAAAATCGCCATACGGCGTCAAGTACTACGCAATAAAAAACGTTGTTAACTCGTGTTGACCACTTTACCATATTGCCATTTGAGAGATTGTTTGGTAATGTTGTTATTGTGGCCATAGTAATACACAAAATGTAAAAAATTAAGTAACTTTCTACCACTGTTAAAAATATAGCAACAGAAATACTGTAACAGGCGGATGGAAAACGGAGTCTTGGTACGAAAATCTAAAAAAAAATACTGTATTAAAAAGATGTTAAGCGACTTTCGCAGTAGATGCTTCACAACAAAAGTTACGCCATTAACCTTTCTTCCCTATCTATTGTCAATACTACTCGTACTTATCCTACTTTTTACATTTATAGTTACTAGAGGTCGCTTTGTGCTCGAAATTCTAGCATAATAAAAAAAGTCCATAAAATAAAGATTGAAATAAAGAAAATCGTTTTTTGCATAAATTTTGTAAATAAACAAGATATGCGTATGATTATTATTGACATTAAATGACATAAAGTCCGGTTGACAGCAGACTACGAATAAACAGGTGTGTGTAAACGTATGGCAGTGTGTGCAATTTATTTTTTATTAAAAATATTGTATTTATAGTGTAATATTAACAAAAATATGTTCTGCACTTCTTCTCCATATAAATCCTGTACCAAATTTAAATTCCTCCGCCCGCGTATTTTCTCTAAAAAGGGGTACAAAGTTTTCGCTTCACGTATTAAAATGATTATACATATGTATACGACAACATTTCATTTTACGTAAGTTCCGGTAGCAGAGGTTATAAAAGATTTTACATTCTTTACTTTACTTAGTTCTTCATTATTCAGTTTCAATTATATGGTTTTGATTTAGTTACAATTCTTTATTTCATTGAAAACACGGATTTATTGGCCCCACGAAGCTTTACGCGTAGGAGTTAGAATGATCATTATGTGAATTTTCTAAGAATTGAATATCCATTTTGTAATGTCACAACTTTCTGTCGGAAAATTATTTTGATATATATATAACAAGCATGATCAGTCAGTCAGTATAACAGTATTTTCTTCCCACGTATCCTGTAAACATATATTATTGTCTGTGTTACTTTCAATGTTTGCATAAAATAATATTTTTATCAACTTGCCCCATTTGACTCTATACAGAGGCGCGCTGTACAGATTGTAACCCAAAGATCACTAACCGACTAGAGACCTTAGGCCTACGAAGGGAAATAAGATCCCTTTGTGTCTTCTACAGGCTTTACAATAGTGAATGCTCTAGTGAACTGTTTGATCTGATGCCCACATCACCTTTCCACCATCGCACCACTCGCCGAAGGATGAGTTTTCATCCAAATCAACTGGGCTCATGACGGTCCTCAGCAGTGCGGTTTGTACGCTCCTTTCTACCTCATACGTGCAAGATGTAGAAAGAGCTTCCTCCCGAGGTAATCCCAATGCGCTATGGCATGGAGTTATTTAAAAAAAGCGCGAAAAGAGCTCTTCTCCATAGCCAGCGTTGCATTCGCGGTCCCTCCGGTGCTGCAAGTGTCCATAGGCGACGGTGACTACTTACCATCAGGTAGCCCGTGTGCCTTATCGCTTGGCTTAGATATATAAAAAATCGTATAAGGATTTTATATCGTTGCAATCGAGCATGCAGTCTATCTGATACTTAAGTGGTCACCATCGCATATAGATATTAGTAATCATTAACAAGTACGATTTAATCGTACCTTAGGTTGCTCACAGACGTGTTGCTACTCCTTGGGACTAAGACTTTCGCCTATTTCGTAGGAATATACGAGAACATAATAGAAGAGCGGGTTAGTGTTCCATCATACATACATTTGTAGGTATATCAGGTGTACTGCAGGCTTGATCGCTTGCTTGCTATCCTTATAAGATAAAAAGATAAATACAATAGGAAGTATAGGTTTTACGAATATAAAAATAAAAAATAAAAACATGTGTCCTGATAACAGAGCTCTCTTTCAAATCACTAGTGACGCTTTACAATACGAAATTTTCTTATTGCACACCAAAACTAATATACAACAGAAACGCTTTAGCAAGCAGTGGGTGAATATTTACGAAGGATGTAACTTGGCAACAAATCCATAGGACTCGACCATACACTTGACGACGAACGTCCAGCTCCTCAACTTGGCAATTATCCAGAGCGTTCTAATTAGCTATCCGTAGAACTGTGCACTTAGTCACTTGCGCCAGCACTTAGCGCGGCCTAATGCAATTACAACTTCGGCCGTTGAAGCAAGGAGTTCGATTTAAGGCGCAGGTCTGATATCGTACTGGACAGCGAGAAACATCTTTTGTACCTTTCCAAGACCATCTATCAAATAGTAGATACAAGATAACGTATAAACCAAATTTGTCGCCTTAAATTCGACATCGAGTTCGAAAAGGGTAATGGCTGAAATAAAACTTTGAAATTCACTAGGTATACATATACAATATTAGGTAGATGCTAGAATCTACTTATGTAGTTCGACCGGGGAGGTAACGCCGCCGCCCTCATAATCCTCCGTGAATCAAATCTTGTGTTTCGCTTTGAAGAGGCTAGGTTCCTCAAGGGTAGTAACGCATCTGAGGTCAACTTCAAGTACGATTTAATCGTACTCGGGGATGATTAATGTCCATGGGTGGCAGTGACCACTGACCATCAAGTGGACTGCATGCTCGTTTGCTACCTCAATGCAAACTGGTTAATTACTCAGGTTCAAGGAATACAATAATATTTAAATGGACGGCATATTGGTTGACTACCTCACGATAAAAAAATACATTTCAGTTCTATCCCTCTGTTGTATTAAGGACAGGAGTCAACAAAGAGGACGAAAAAAGAAAAAAAAACTGATGGCAGACTGGATAATAAAATTCCATTATGATTCCATTTTTTCGATGGAATTCTTTTTTACTGACTTCAAAAGGATATTTTGCTAGACTGTTCCAGATAAAACGAAATGATATTACGTATGGTTTCAATTATAGGATAATTAACTCTAAAACTACTGAATGGATTTTAATGAAACTTTACCATAATATACATCAGCATAAAACATAGGTAGGCTACAATTTTTAAAGATTGTGTAAATTATCCAAAATATCAAGTAAGTAGGAAAAATTTATCATCTGCGAGATATTCTGTTGTGCGCTGGCAAAACCGCAAAAGTTACACATATGTAATGTATGATGGAAATACCACAGTATATATCTATATCTTACGTGTAAGCCAATCTAGTTCAAATAGTGAACCATAACTACACTAGAAATTGATAATGTATTTCAAATGCACATTTGGTAGTAATAAATTGATTCCTGAATGAAAATAGATACTTCGACGTGACACGATTTTTATGATATAAGATTAAAAGAAACTCAAGAAACTACTAGAGAATGGAAGGAAAGCCGCACTTAATACCGATCACAATCTTGAGTTCACTTTCTTAATACGGCCGTAAGATTCTATTCTTTAGAGAGAGATACTACCGCCACCCTCATAATCCTCCGTGAAGCAATTTTTGTGTTTCGGATTGGAGAGAAGTGGTTCTTACGTACGAGGCGAATAACTTAGTCCTCAGGGTTAGTAACGCATCTGTGATCAATCTTAGGTATGATCTAATTGTAGGTACTTGGGCATGATTACTGATGTCCATTGGCGGCAGTGACTGCATGCTCGTTTGCTTCCTTTATACGATAAAAAAAATCAACCTTTCACGGTACACGTTTGGGTCCGGTTCCAAAAATTGAATTAACATTTGCATTTTGACAAAAAAACTACACATGAACTTCCTTTTTATCGTATAAATGTAGCAAATATGCATATATGCAGTTTACCTGGTGATAAGTAATTACTGCCACGGTTGGTCTCTAGTAATCATACCTTCATGAAGGATTATGAGGTTGGCGGTGGTGCCTCACCTGTCGAATATGAGTTCTGATACCTGGTAAAATATCACATAATTCTTACTGTGAGAAGTGACCTGTACCCAGCAGTGGAACAAATCGAAACAATAATGGGTTATTGGTGGTGATAACAACACAGCCGCGCGAATTGGCAAGCTTTACACACATTAATTTACCATTAAGATATCTTTTGAAAAATTTGTAGCATATAATTTACGCCATGATGCTTTCTTTCATCCAAAACCAAATATTTTACACACATACAAATAGTTTACACTAAACTTTAAATAATCGTTCAAGTGCGAACGGACTCGCACACGAATGGTTCCGTGCTAACTAATGGAGCCTTGACCAATTTTTTTTCTTGTCTTAAGGTAGCAAACGAGTACTCAGTCTACCTGATAATAAGTGGCCACTGCCGCCCATTGACATCAGGAATCATTCCCAAGTATGATTGAATCGTACTTGAATTTGACCACAGATGCGTTGCTACCCTTGAGGACTAAAATGTTTGCCTCGCGCTTAAGTATAGCCGGCAACCACGCCTCTCCAAACCGAAACACAATAAATTGCTTCACGGATGATTATGAA
>DWNR01002230.1:0-13405 GCA_018250455.1 Polygonus leo | reverse complement strand
GGGCCCACGGCATGGTGTTAAAGGCATTGGCGATGTCTAAAGACACCGCCAAAACCACCTCGCCGCGGGACACAGCCTCTTCCGCCAGCGTCCGCACCCGTGCAATAGCATCGAGCGTGGACTGTTAGTTCAGGTTGGCGGTGTTACGTATTTTACATTTTAAGTTTTTTCCGGCTAAATTGTACAAAGCTAATTGTGTTTCCAATTAAACTTTGTCAACAATAAGACGCTTTGTAAATTAAATACTTTAATAAAGTGAAGCTGGTGAGCTTCATTTCGGAGTTAACTTATTTATGACAAAACATATACATACTAGCCTTTCAAAATATGGTAATAGTTTAATATTGGAAGATCCGAATTTCATTGAACCAAAGTTAATTTTGACACCCAACTATTAAATTTTGATTAATTATTATAACTTTAGCGTTCTTAGATGCTTACATAAATTCGTCGTAGACACCTTAGTTTGTCGTAGCAACCTAAATTCGTCGGACAAAAGGCAAGTTGCAACCTGGACTGGTTAGCGGTGTTACGTATTTTACATTTTAAGTGTACTCCGGCTAAATTGTACGAAGCTAATTGTGTTTTCAATTAAACTTGGCCAACAATAAGACGCTTTGTTAATTAAATACTTTAATAAAGTGTAACTGGTGAGCTTCATTTCGGAGTTAACTTATCTATAAAGTAGGTATAGATATTGCAGATGGATGAAGTTAAGTTTTGATTGATTTGTTTTGGATTACGTAACAAAATAATAGTGTTCTTAAAGCCAGATCTGAATGGATGATGATTTATTCCACGGCCGTTATGACATTATTCTTCTTTAAAGTTTATATTAATTTCTAAACTTTGTAAAATTGTCTATCTCTAGGAGTATACCACACACAAGTTAGTAATTGAATCGTTTCCGAGGTTGACCAGAGACGCGTTGTTACCCCTGAGGACTAAGATGTTCGCCTTGTGTGTAAATATAGCCGGCAACCACGCCTCTCCTAACCAAAACACAATAAATTGCTTCACGGAGGACTATGAGGATAGCGATGGTACCGCCCACGAGTTTTACCATCTGGTAAACATTTACATTTATAGCATTAAGACTAGTTAGGGTTTAGGGTACGAAACGAATATTTTCCTTTCATTAAAATCACATAAATTTAAATCACTACGAAATTAAATGGTAATTCGTTAAAAAATGAAACCCGGGCAATAATTTTCCCGCCATTTCCAATCGCCGTCAAATTCGGGCGCGCCGCGGATCAATTTACGATAACTCACCCCCCTTCCTTGAGAACCACCCCGAGCAAGTTCTAGAACCGGGCGATCGGAGGAACCGGGTAACTGGATGTTTAATGAGATTTTTTGCTTTATTATTTTTATTTTTATTGATTGCTGAAGATTCTGTTTTTTTTCTATTTTGAGGATTTTTTAAGCAAGGCTTATGTGCAAAAAATTGATGGCCAGGTGGTAGAATTCATATAGTTCAACCGAAGAGGTACCACCGCCATCCTTATAATCCTCCGTGATGCAATTTATTGTGTTTCGGTTTGGGGAGGCGTGGTTCCGGCTATACTTACAAACGAGGCGAACATCTTAGTCCTCAACAGTAGTAACGCAATTGTGGTCAACCTTGGGTCAATCGTACTTGAGGTTGACTACTAATGTCCATGAGCGGCAGTGAGCACTTACCACCAGGTAGACTGCTCATTTGCTATCTTTACATAATAAAAAAACTGATTGTATTTAAAAATGAGAATTTTGGATTAAATTTCATTGTGAAGTGTGTGTAATATTTATAAATTAGGTTCAGTTATGATTCATGTGTATTTCCAAAAGCAAAATTAGGTATTGCCAAGTGGTGTGCCGCAAGGCACTAATATGGGACCTTTGTGAAGAACAAAGGTCCATCATCGTTTGTATAAATATTGATTTGAATTTATATAATGCTTTAGTACTGAAATGACATCATTTTACAGAACTGTAAATGAGTTGATATATAACCATCGAGTTGTACAAATAAAATTATATTGAACGTTGATTACATTTACTAAGAAACTGAAATCCATATTATCTTTTGTTGAATGCTTATTGCACCTCAATTGAAAGTTTTCAGTATATCCTCAAAGCAAGTTTAAATAAAATTTTCCATTTTTTTTAATTTATGTTGTAATCCACGTCTTTCCAAAAATAAAGTTATAACTTTGCCATATAAACTCGGTCAATAATAACGTATAAATTAATACAATTGAAAAACGTTTCCATATCTACATTTCTATCACAAATCCTAGAAGTTAGTTACCCGGTTCTCGCAGTCAGCAGCATCCGGACCATTCTCTCATGCGGATATCGTTCGGGACTTATTTTTAACTGCTGTGTGCGTGTCGGAACCGTGTGTGCACGGGGGTGGTTTGCCGGTGTGTGTTGAAATATTCCCCCGTCGACAACGAAATTGATGTTTTTAATTAGTTTGAAAACGCTTTTCGACGTACTGTACTCACGTTTTATTATTATTTATTGTGTTAATTATATTATTTAAGTATTAGTTGTTACGCTTTGAATGGTATGGTTGTTGGTTTGTGTGTTGTGTGTATTGCTTAAACGAAGTCCAATGTTATTTTTGACCATTATTTTCCATTTTTCTATCTCTTGTCTTCCTGTCTTGTCTTCCATTTTTCTAACTTTGTCATGTCTCATTGTAAGGTGGTAGAACTCGTTTAGTTCGATCGGGGAGGCACCACCGACACCCTCACCATCCTCCGTGAAGCAATTCTTGTGTCATTGTTTGGAGTGACGTGGTTACCGACTGTAATTATACACGAGGCGAACATCTTAATCCTCAGGGGTAGCAACGCATCTGTCAACAAACTTAGGTATGATATAATTGTGCTTGGGGATGATCACTGATGTCCATGGACGGCATCGACCACTTACCATTAGGTGAACTGCATGCTCGTTTGCTACCTTTAAACGATAAAAAGTCATGACTAAAAAGTAGATGAAATCAAAACAAAAACAAGGTTGACGCAGGTATCTGAAGTATGTCATGTGTAAGTCCTATACATTTACCTCAATAATGGAGAGTCCCTCGATTCGCCCCCTAGGTTAAGGGACAAAAGGAATTGATGAGTAAAAAGCGTAAATGTATAATTAATGCATCAAATGTATAGAAAACAATGTTTAAGTATAATTACTATACGATACTTGAATTCATATATGCGTGATGTTTCTGACATATGTTTTTGTCTTTATCTTTCATATTGTATAAACATAAGCGTAAGTGAGACAAATCTCGTTCAATTACCACTTTTAAAGTTGACCATCATCTTTGTGGAACCTTCTTACTTTTTTTTTAATTTGTCAATTTCAAGGTCTTATACATTTTTTTTGGAATTAAGTCAATTTGCAGTGATTTCGTGTTTAGTTATTCAGTGAGTCACTTTAACCTTTTATGTATGTAGTTATATTAGTATATTTTTTTAAGTCCACAAGAATTCACCGGATCGTAAATTTAATCTGTGGCGCGCCCAATTTGACAGCGAATGAAATTGGCGGGAAGATTATTGGCGGCCATTTTTACTCGGCGACACGAAATTAGCATGCATTTGTATCGAGATAAATGCGGTTAGGAATGCAGGATTTATTATCTGTAATTAGATTTTTGCATTGAATATAGGAAGGCAGCTACGCTGTTTTTTGTCGTCTGTTTTAGTTTTTACTTTTTTATAAAATATGTATATATGGTATCAGATATCGAGAATAGGTCGCCTTATAGCAAGGTGAACTTACCTAAAGATGACAACTCAACTGGTGATTCTTAGGGTAGTAGTTCAGAGGCCTATGTCCAGCAGTGGACTTAAAAAAAGCTAATAGATAGTTGGAGAGCTAGAGTGGTCTAAAAAGTAATAAAAAATATGCAATATTTTTTTTTAATATGTTTTTAATAACAATTAATAACATATCGTTGTAAAACTTATATATTTTATCATTATTATGTAACCAATAGGCAGGTACTAGTGATAAACTGTTATAAATAGGTACCAATATTTCAACCAAGCGGCATGGATGGATGGATATCACGAAACTAACAACGAAATATACCTAACTTTACCTATCTCGTGAGTCTTTACACATTCATCAGTCACCCCATTATTGTTCCACTGATTACCTCATGAGTGTGGAGGAATAGCTGGCAACCACGCCTTTTCAAAACCGAAACGGAAAAATCGCCTTACGAAGGATTATAAGGATGACGGCGTTATCTCCACGGAAACACGGTTTTGGCCACACCTAACATAAAATATTTTCAATCTCTATACACAACTAGCTTTTACTCGCAACTTCGTCCGCGTAGAAGTCGTAAACCCCTTGGGGGTAAAATTTCGAAAAATCCTTTCTCAGTGCTCACTTAGATCATGAAAGGAACCACTGTGCCAAATTCTAAGTTTCTAGGTACGTTAGTTTCGGCTGTGCGTTGATATGTCAGTCAGATAATCAGTTTTGCCTTTTATATATATAGATTTGTAATCTATGCTTTTGTAGTAAAAAAAATGCAGATCAGCACAAAACATCCTTTTTTAAAGTCGGTTACAAAGTAACTAATATTTCTAAAAAAAACCGCGAAGCAAAGCTATGTCAGACTATACATCGAAACATATTGAACTAGGTCAGGGATGAGGGCCGTTGAACCTTTAGGGTGAATTAAGCCCTGCGTAATAAAGGCTTCGCGTCGTGTTTTTATTTCTTTTTGCTTCTAAATAAGGAGTTTACTTTTTATGAAGGAACATAGCATAAATGTCTTTGGATTATAAAATTTGTCACTTACAAGTGTCGACAATAATGTATGGAAAAATTGCCTCCGGCCTCCGGATTATCCATTTCATTTTTCCAAAATGTTCAAAAAAGGGGGATTTACCCGAAAATAAAAACGTTGCAAATGGTAATGAAGCTATCTAAAAGATAAGTTTTTGAAAAATAATCATTTAGGTACATCTTTTTTTTTAATTGTCAATAGCCTTTTGTTATCCTGTCACTTTATTTCTTCAAAAAGGTATGAAAAGTACCTAATATTAAAAATACATGCATCTTACATTCATTCAACATTAAAATAAAATAGCTAAAAGTGTTCCAATTAACTCTTTTCTAAAGTTTAATGGTAGCTCTTTCTTAGTTCTCTAAAAAGTACAATTAAAATATTTCCATTATTAACATGTAGGTATAATACTTCAATTCCTACATCCTTTGTCCACGTCTTACCAGGGTATCATAAAGGAATACCATGGAAGAAGTAAATTAATAGACTCCTAATACCTAAAAGTTCCTTAACTTTTCGTGGTAGAATAGAACTACGAAAAGTTAAGGGAAATAGTGATATGTATAGAAGAGCTTCACGAATTATTTATAATTAGTTTCTAAGACATAAAATTTTATAATTCCATAAATCAATTCATGTGTCAGGAACACAAGATTTGATTTATGAAGATTACTTGAAGAGTAAGGAACAGTATTTGCCGGCTTTACCTACGTAAACGAGGCCAACAGTTTAGTAAAACGGTATATTTCGAAGTCGATCTGCGTCTAAGTCAGCATCTATTAAAAAAAGTTAAAAATAAATATCTCTTTATGAAATATCTTCCATTACCAGTCTACATGATTAGTTCGTCGATACCAGGGCATCATAAAGGAACGCACACTAACGTCTTAAAAGCGAACGAACCATCTCCGAATAAGAGCATCATAACTGGCCGCGAGGGTGAAGACTCCCCACCCTGAGGCTTTAAAAAGAAATTTTGGGTAGCGACGAAGTTCCTAATTCGAATTCGGAAATTAAAATTCGAACGTTCAGAATTTGGACGCTGTTTTGTTGCTTTTAATCGAACTTTCGTAATAGCGTGTTCCAACTTTGAAAAGTGACACTAGTTTTTTTTTTTTTATTTAAAACTACACTAGGATTTTGTTTATGGACATTCACCACATAACCTGAACAAGTTTTTCATTGAAAAAACTTTACAAGTAGGACAAAGCATAGTTAAATTAAATCGTCCTAAAGACTGTATAAAGTTCTTTTTATTGTGAAAAGATAGCAAACGAGCATGCAGTCTACCTGATGGTAAGTGGTCACTGCCGCCTATAGACATTAGTAGACATTCTCAAGTACGATTGAGAACTAAGATGTTCGCCTCGTTTATAAGTACAGCCGGCAACTACGCCTCTCCAAACCGAAACACAATGAATTGCTTCACGGAGGATTATAGGTAAGGATGGCGGTGATACCTCCCCGGTTGAACTACATGAGTTCTAACACTCTTAAAACACAATACTTACTAAAAATAACAATATGGGAGAGTAGATATATCCAAACAGATACACCCACTCTTTAGACGTAGGTCTAACAAAAGGTTATTTTCATAAAATTTAACGAACCAAAAATCTAATGTTACCTGCTTTCCTCCTAATTGTATTTAAAATTGTATTAGCTTAATTAGCATTGAAAAAACGCTTGCATTACGCTGAAATACCCTCATTGTAGGATTGTGGGGGTGTGGTGTTACTGGCTATAGTACAATATAAACATTTAACAATACCAATTTTAAAATACACAAGTTTTACTAAAATAGTAAATGATTGAGAATGATAAGTATATACAAAGCAAAATAATTATGAGAAATCATAATTATTTTGCTTATAGATACTTATATGCTCACAGAAAAGTTTAAAGTCGTGCCAAGAACAATATAAATAAATATAAAAAAATCTTACTAAACGTACTTTTAAATAACTTACGGCAATGTTTTTTAAAACAATAAAATGCGTTATAGACGTAAGATTTGTTATCATTGAAATAGACTTAGTTGTTACATAAATCTCGCACAATAAAGTTATTTGTCAAAATAAACCGTGAATCACTATGTAAATGTATCCAAAACTGCATCAGTGTACCCAAAAGTTCTGTATTAATCTCAAGCTGTCACTTGAGAGGGACAGATTAAAAAGCGCACTGTTGTGCAAAGTCTTGCAAGGTGTATTATGCTGAATAAGAATATGAAATAACAATAACTGGCCGCTAGGCGAGGGTGGATTTGGGGAATGCACCCCCTTTTGTTTTTTAAAAAGAAAATTTCGGAGCACGGCTCTTTAACTAACTCCGCTCGCTTGCTTCCGTCTGAGATAGTCTTCTTATTCCATACCGTTTTAATTTTAAGTAGCATTTAAAATTATTACAAAAATAAAAAGTCACTCAATAAAAGTTTAATATTAAGCCCGCGGCTAAAGGGATGTTTAATTTCAAGCAATAAGACGACATTCGTTAAGTTTTCTACAAAACATCCAAAATTAGTCCACCTGAATTTTCCGTTTTAAAAAATTAAGTAGCGAGTTAGCCTTTTGATCCCCCACTCATAATTGCTCGAGAAAGAGTAAATACAAAAAGCGAAACCTTAAAGTATAGGATAATAAAATGAGAAACTTATTACTGTCCACCCGGGGGGGGTGCATTTCGGAAGAACGTTCGCACCCCTCCGACTTTTAAAAATAAGAAAATTTCGGTGGAGCGTGATATTTTTAAAATAAGAACCTCTTTCGTGGCATATTCCGTGGAGAGAGATTTTAAAATAAGAATAGTTTCGCGATACCCCCCTTCCTCCCGTTCGTCTGGAGTTCGAAATAAGGGAGCGTTCAGTTCCTTCTAGCTACTTAATCCTATACTCGTTTATCTCACACATTATACTATAATCTGATACGTTCTAACTTAATCAATAAATTAAATATAAATGCCTTCATTTTCACAATACATTTGTTTAGTAGGAAATAAAAAAAAAAAAACTAGTACTTATCTACGTGAGCATATATTATTGAAATGACAATAACAACAGATTAATTAGGATTATTGATTAGACATTTATAATATATATTTAACACACCAAAAGATACATTCAAATAACGTTTTTATAGTTTTTGAAGCAATAAAGCTTGCCATTCGCGTCTAAATCGAAGATTTTCAGTCGTGTAACTGGTAGGATCTGAACGGACTTATAAGAATTCGGGGGCCAGATTGGGTGGTCGGGGCCATATTCGGTGGGTGTTGGTTAGGGGTGTTCCTTGATGAGAAGAACGGTTTTTCGTAGAATTTTGTTAGCTCCGTCGGGCATCGACCGAGTCGATACTTGGCCGATGAATGTTATAGTAATTGGATCTCCTTCGAGCGTTATCACTCGGGCTCCGTTCGTTTCCCGAACTTTATTTCGTGTCGAGACGACTTGAGTGCGTTTTTTTTTTGTTTTCCCGACGCGGAAAATTTGTCGTCTTATTAATGTAGACTTCCACGGAACTCTTTGTTGTTTTTATCAAAGATGCTTGCGTAGGGTAACGTTTATTTCGATGCTGTTAAATTTTGTTTAAAGGGTTGTGATTGGAATGACTTAGTTAAGTTGTCTGGATAGTCCGAAGCTAAGTGCAAATTGGCATTTTTTTTTTATTTGAAGAGGTCGCTTATAGTTTCTTCATGATGTTGTCTTTGTCTATAAGGGTAGTAATATTTAAAAAAAGATGTGTATCTTTGTGTGCCTTTGATTTCACTTTCAGGCAACTGGAATCTTCTCATAAGACAACCACATACATACCTATATAATACTAGATTCTGCTCACCGCTTAACTCGAGTAAATACTATGTTTTTACTACTACTAGTATAATTTTTATTATTTATTTTTATTCCTCGGGCACAGTATTTTTTCTGGTTAAAAGGTCTGTCCTTTTGTAAACCCTACAAAATATAATTATTAAAAAAATTAGTTAAGATGAATTCTAAAATTTTCTTAAGGTTGAGGTTTACTAGTGGACGGACACAGGCCTCTTGAGAATGGACCCACGCTTATCAATACCGTGCTCTCTCATTTCAGCGTATTCCCACTGTCTTCTTCAGGTCATCAGTTTATTTGGTCGAGGGACTACTTAACGTAGTAGTATCATAAAAGGCCGTGTTGAAAATGCTTTGTATAGGTATAATGTATACAGAGCTATATCTATTTAGCCGCAACACGCTGGCTCTTGAATTTTTGTAGAGAGTCTATATTACTGTGACCGACATCACAAGAAATGTACAAAAGATATACCTAATGAAAGTGACATACAATTATTTTTAAAGAACGTTTATTTTCGGATATCTTCTATACATATAATAAAGCTAAAGAGGGTCGAAAGTCTGTACATGGAATATATTCAAAAAAAAGTTAGCTGGGGATACTTAGGATCGATAACAGAACACGTTCCAACAGTTTTTAGAATTTTTGTCTGTTCATCTGTTTGTCTGTTTATCTGTTTATCTGTTTGTCTGTTTATTTGACCGCGCATCACGTAAAAACTTGACTAATCTGTCGAGACGATCCCCGGCCGTGTTTTAGGCCATAAAAATCCAACCCCTAAAAGGGGGGAAGCAGGCGGAGCCGCGGGCACAGCTAGTTTAAAATAAAGTCCGTTTTAAACTAGCTGTGCCGAAAGTTAAAGTCCGAAAGGTTAAATAAATTCTGTTTCCCATCATAGCCTACTAAAAATTGCCGTCCCGCGTGGCGCAGTGGTCACTATTCCTGTCTTCCGCGCAGAGTATCCCTGGTTTGAATTTGGATGTCTGTTCTGGGTCTGTTTGTGCATACGTCTTTTGTGTCTACATCACGGGGAAACCTAGTGTGAGGCTATGAGTGTATAAGGTGTTATTATTTTTGCCTTTTTCAGCTGCATTTTGATCCATTTTAGTTATTCGAAACTCCCTAACTCATTTTACTGTAGGACTGTAACGCGATATATTATTTATCTTTACACTTTAACCCTAGATAAAGGTTACTTTGATAGAGCACTATCAGGAAATCCGGGCTAATGAAATTCTCGTGGGTAGAGCAAGATTAAATTTAGTTTTCAGCGAAGGAGTTTTTTACAAAAGTACGTTTAATCACGCCTAGGATTTATTTACGGATGCAAAGTAGAATATAGTTAGCTAAACCATGTTCCCATTTAACATTTTAAGTCGGTGGTATACTGCCTCATAACCTTCTCAACATTGGTTTTGATTAGAAAGAATGGAAACCTTTATTTAACGTTCATGTAAAGAGTAATTATAAATGAAAAAGATTAACAAAAATGGCTTAGGATACGTAAAAAACCAAAGAATTTACAATATTAGAGATTCTTGTTTTTGATTTGACAGTATTGACAGCTTTCTTAGGTGTTGATTTAAATAGGAGGCTATTTTTACAACACTATGCAAAGTAAGATTGAATCGTGTCTGAGGTTGACTATAAATGCATTGCTAGCCCTTAGGACTAATAAAATAAGATGTTCGCCTCATGAGAAAAGTACAGCCAGCTAACTAACTACACTCTAAAATCGAAACACTACAATTGCTTTATAGAGGCCTATAAAACTAGCGGTGTTCCTCCTCCTCCTAACGGAGCTCCATCTGCAAAACTCAAAAAAGACACGTTCCTTACTACTCAAAAGGATGATATGTGGTAAGGACTTGCATTATCGTCTTATCAGCTGATGACAGAACTACTAGGCTTCCATCGCTATTTATCCATTAAAAATGAATTCGCAACCTTTTACAAAATACCGCCTCAATTCGAAAACTTATTCTATTCCGTTGGTTGGTAAAAGCCTTGAAATTTCATTACCTTCTTTCTGATAGATATCGTGCTATCAGAATCCTCGTCTTGCAAGCTGCGCGAAAAATCTTTTTTATTTGAAGGTCTATAAATTACGAGTTGGATGAATTAATAAAGTAAGATTTTTTTCTTTTTCTATCGTGTTTAATTGGGTAGCAATGAAGTAGTGGACTTTCTGATGACGATACGACGATTGATAATGATAATGATGGTAACGAAAGTAATGATAACGTTGATAATCACAGGAACGCTTATGGACAAGGATGCCAATGATTATAACAATGATAAAATGATGATATCAATGACAATGGTGACAATAATGTTGACGGTGATAAGGATTGGGACGATAACGATGGTGTCATTGACGATGACAATGCAATGATTATTGTAATAGTGATGATAACAAAATCTCCAAAATCGCCAACATCATTCATGATCATCATGAATGATGTTGGCGATTAAGGAGACGATGCGCTGGGCGATGACGATTACAAAGATGATTGTGAAGATGGTGGCTATGACGATAATGCTTAAGACGATACCGGTGATGTTGTTTTCGAAGACAATAACCATGAGATGATTAAGATGACCGTGACGACGATAATGCAATGATCTAGATGATAGTGATGATGGCAATGCGATGATCAAGATGTTAGTGACTATGACGATGTCAATGAAAATAACAATGTCGATGATGATGATGATTAAGATGATGTTATAATAACTGAATAAATAATTATATTTTTATATATATTTTACAAGATATTACTTGTTGAACTGTCTGTGAGCTACGTGTAATTTGACTCGGAGACTTATATTAATTTACTCGGCAACTTTGGGTGACCTACCCTGTTTGAGTTTGAAGTATCTACTTTGTGTAAATATTATATACGGAACTACGTCGTAAGTGAGCATATTTAAGTTTAGTTTTAAATGTAGGTACTAAAGTATAAATACTTTGTGTTGGTACTTCTTCGTCTTATGAAAAATGGTTTGGTATTTACAAAAGTGAGTAGTTTGTTAAGTAACTTCTTGATTTTATTATTTTGGATGGCATTATTGAATCCAGATATGTAGATTTGGTCTATCCATGTGAATACGTATTTGAATTTGGTTTACTAATGTAAATACATATTTGACTTCTAAGCAGAAATATTTTTTTCTATAATTTTATTTTAATACACACACACACACACACACATCTTCACGCCAAATCCCTAATGGGGTAGGCAGAGAGTATCGAAACATTCTTTGATTTTTTTTTATTAAAATTAAAACATATTTTCGCAGGGTTGCCGCACGTATGCCATGGCGGAGTGCTCGTTCGCCCGCTGCCAACAGGAACGTCGCGCGATACGGAAGGAACTGCAGCGTTGGACCAAAAACATGGTCTACATACTCGGTGAGTGCCAACCCTTCTAACTAATATATCTTCTTCTTTAATATTTATAGAAGCAACACAGGGTCACTGATGTAACAACGCACAACAGTAAATGCTAGATCTGGACCCAGCTTTTATACTTTGCTTATAGAAGCAAAAACGAATTTTTGCAACCCTCCCCTAAAGATGTAAAATTAAACGTGAAAGTTTGTAAGCAAATTCCTTATTATAATTGTACAACTTTTGTATACAACATATACAAAATGGAAAAATAAACCATACAGGGTTAAATAAAAACTCATTTAATATAGGTACTTAAATGAATGTAGGAACAAACATATTTTATACGTTATTATGAAATTTTAAAAAGTTTTTTATGCGAGTGAGTTTTTTATGAGAGTTAAGAAGTTTCTATGTTTCTAATGCGAGTACTTGCTATTACACTATTGGGTAAAAATGGTACAGAAAACAAATCGAGATTCATTATCTTCACGCCTGCGGAATCGAGCCTCGAACCCTCTGCATTTGAACCGTCTGCTTTACGATGCCAGTGTGTTTGGAGGGATCTGATTTTTTTTTGTCTTCCATTTTGTCTTTCTATTCCTCGTTCCACACCACAATCGTTCATCCCAAATTTTCAAATTTGTTATTTATAACATCAATCGAATTTCCGAAGAATTCGAATACTCCACAACAGTTAGATACTCGAAAAAAAAACCATTGTAATCTTATAAATATGAATAGTTGAATGTTCATTTACAATTGAAATTTCGTATTATTTCAAAACTCGGTATCCTGTATTTATGTGTGAAAAGGTCAGCTTTCTCCTTAGCTGTTTTGAATAAACCTGCTTATCGAATATCCAGTCTTGGCTTTGTTGTCTGTGTTTTGTTAAAAACTATATTTTTATGTCCCAATGTTTACCGATGTCTCCAACAATTGTAGACCGATTTTGACAATTTCCGATTTTGATTCGATTTTACCGATACACTCAGCAATAAACTCTAGACCATACTATGAATCATTACAACGACATACAACGACAATGAAATTTAATTTCCTATATTGTGGTTTTAAATTCGTTACATTAATTTTATGAAAAAGCTTTTCCTGTTTATTGCTTTTCTTTATTTTGTCGAAACAGGCAGGATTAAACATCTTTGGAAAACTTTCCATATAGGTAGGTACATGTTAAGTACTATTACATACAAGGCATATAAAATTTAAGGCGTAGTTAAATTAATATAAAGGACTTGAAATAAAACTGTAATTAATTTTCATTACTGAGAACAATGAAGTAATTTTTTTTTTTATTGTGTAAAGGTAGCAGACGAGCATGCAGTCCACCTGATGTTAAGTGGTCACTGCCGCCCATGGACA
>DWNR01002229.1:0-13407 GCA_018250455.1 Polygonus leo | reverse complement strand
GTTGCAGTCGGGTACTTCACATTCATCGTGACGCAACGAACACTCCTTGCCTTTCCATCCAGGATTGCACTGGCATTCTCCGTTTATGTATTCACCTCGTTGGCTGCACAGCACTGGACATACACCTGTGAATATTATAATTTTGTTTAAATACGTTCGAAATTTAAACAGAAACTTTGTAAAACGATATTACACATACTTTCACTGCAATCATCTCCTCCAAATCCTGGCTGACATTGACAGTGGCCCATGAGACATTCCCCTTTCCCAGAGCAGCCATTCGGACAGTTATGGGTCATATCTTCTGCCACTATGAGAATGAACGATATTTCTTGCGGATCCCCATCGTCATTGTACAGTGATAAAAACCAATGTCCTTGCTCCATATAATGAGTTACTTCCTTCTTTACGGACGGCTGTAATAAGAAATGTTGTTAATAAATTATTATTGTACGATTGTAGAAACCGTAACTATTATCTATCTATTGATGTTGTAGGAATTTATGTTTTTTTAATAATTAAGTTCAAAATTTTACTTACGTGAGATGCCCTAGTAGTTCTAGCTTTAAAACCGCTAAGGACTTCCAAAAAGTGATATTGTGTATGTGTAGGCAATGCGTTTCTTCTTGCATAAACACCTATTGACGCCCCTCTGGGTATCATGTAATCGAATTTTACATATGACGCTTCTGATTGATAGAATTGCATATTCCAATAACTATATGGAGGGATTTCTTTTGATAATTTTTCACCTAAATTAATTTGTTTGAACGTCGTCCCATCTGGTGGGAACGACTGTGCTGGGAATGTTCTTGCACCTGTAACATTTATATTTAGTTTCAGTTGCATTTAATTCTAATTATTAAAATTCACATTTTTATTAATGCAAAAAATCATGCGATAATGTGATGATATTGTTGTGACGTTCAAAAGGAAAAAATGCATAATAGTAAAATTATGTTATGTTAAAATTAAAACTACATAGCGCATGCACATAAATATAAATCTTTTCATATTCTTGTTGGCCCAATAACATGCACGTTAGTATATTAGGTTTATGTTTTATTTTGCCCAGAGAAACCTGTCGGAAATGAGTTCGGTGATCATTAGTATGTTATTAAAATGCTAATTCAGAGACCTCACCTTCCAGAATAAGGATTGGTGGAGGTTTTATTTTTGGACATACACACTTAGTGCCATCAGTAGTTGACATTAATTCGGATTCAGTAGTAATGTCACCTGCAGTAGAGGTCTCAGTAGTTGAATCAGTTACCTCTGTCGTATCTGTAATTACTTCTTTGTCATCTGACGTCAAAATATCTGTTGTTTTTATTGTTTCATCTGTTTGGGTGGATGAATCTGTCGTACTTTCTGTTTTCTCATAGTTTGTAGAGGATTCAGTACTTTTCACGTTTTTTAATGTAGTTTTATCTGAGTAGTCGTCATAAAAATCATCAGTTGAATTGCTGCTTTCGCATATAGGACATGAACACTCACAACTACCACCCCAATCTATTTCTTCTACTTTACGTGCCTTCGTTGTGCTCTCAATCGTCACCGGTCTATTAAAATTGGTAGGCATAGTCGGTTCTGACTCCATTGGAGTGATTTTAACAGAGGGCATTTCGCTGGTGTCCCCCACTGTAGGAACTGTTACTGTCAATGAATATAAAGGCTTATATGAAGAGGTTTCAGCATCGTCTGATGAAATCGTAAGGTTAATCAAAACATGTTTGGCATTAGGTGATATATCGGGAGGTTTAGTCTCCTTAGTAGTATTTACAACAGGAGTTGGATCAGTTACAACATTTGCTTCAGTAGTTGTATCATTTACAACAATAACAGTATTAGTAACACTCGGTGACGATTGCGTTATCGGCACAACATGCTTTGTATCAATGATTGGTTTATATGTGGTAACAAAATTTACACTTTCAACCGTAGTTGTTCTACTTGTTAGAGGGGTGTTTGTGACAAAGGCAAGTGGTGTTGTAGTATATTTAGGGGCGATTGTTGTTTGAACATTATGAGGCGTGCTCAGTTCTCGGTTATAATGAAACTTGTCAAGATTATTTTCCAATTCAGTGGATTCCTTCGAATAAATATGTAACTCTTCGTTAACCTCGTTAAGCCTTGTTAGTAGTTTTAAATATTGAAGCTTTTGAACACCATATGAATAGATTGACGGAAATGCATCATTTTGCATATCTTCCGGATCATATGCAACGTCGCTACGTTTAAGTTCGGCGCTTTTTTTAGTTGTTATAACTTCAGGCGGTTGATTAATAGAAGTCTCCAATTTCGTTTTATTTACATTATTTATTAAAGATTTATTTATTGAAATGTCTTCACCAATTGCGGTTACAACGGTTGTAGTCTCATCATTGTTATACGTTGCAGTAAGCGTGGTTTTAATAGTTAGATCACCAGTGTTAGCTGTTACATTACCAACATCGCTGGACACAGAAGCATTATTATGAGTCTTGCTGTCTTCTTCCGTCGAGCCAGTGTGGGCCTCCTCCGAAGCCGATGACACACCATGCACTAAGCTAACAGTGTTCACAGAAGGCGTAGTGATTAATTCATGCATATCTACACTAGCGGAAGAACCCGTGGAAACAGAAGGTACAGAAGAAGCATGCCCATCTACACTTCTACGATGACGCGAATGACTTTCCCCATTACCTGATCCAGAAGATGTCGAACTTTGGTGTGGTCGGCTTACTAAAGAATTGTTCCTTGATTCTAGCGTCGTTGCTTTTGACGCGGGGAACTTATCAGAAGATTCGCCAACAATTACTGTACATGGCTTATTTTGATACGACCAGTTATCCGTAAAATAGGATGCTGTAAGTGAAAAAATGTTTAAGTAATCTTGCAGTAGATTCAAACATACTTGTTTAAATGGACGTATTCGCTTGTTAATATAATCATTATCTTAAGAAATCATGTTTATGAGAAAGCCAACTGATCTGAGTATTATTAAGTATATCATAGCAACAGGTATAAAATCTGAAGCCTTAATGAATTACCTGACATATAGGAGGCGATGGCTAAGAGTAGAACAAACAGCATTATGAAAACTATGGCGGTGCACTTCCATGAGCACCTAGACGAGAGGCCTTTCCTGAAGTGGAAGCGGGAGGCGGTTGGGGCGAAGTGCGCCGCGCGCAGGTTGTTCCTCACGGGGAGGACGGGGACGGGCGTCCCGAACGCTGGATGCCGGTCACCCCGGTCCATCCTTTCTAGAGTACTCTTCTCTTGTTTCCCGGGACTACTGCACGACGAATTCGATTTGTAGTCCATAGACGGGTTCTTTTGAATGTCCCCTGGAAGCAAAAAAGAAAACAATGTAACGTTATGAAACCATAATAAAATCTGTAATGAAATCTTATTAACATGTATTCTCTTAAATTTACGTTTGCGTAATTATAAGTGTACGAGTATATAGCAAATTATTAAAATTATATTTATAAATTCAAAACCACTTTATGAATCAAAATATACCTAAGCAAAACCTTTGTACAATAGTTAAATAACTTATCTTATTTATTATGAATGTGTACAATAAATAAATAAATGATGATGATAACAAAACTAATGATATGGATAGACAAATGTTTAGGGCACCAAACTACTGATTCAGTAGATAATAGATTTACCAAGTGGTAAAACTCGTTTAGGTCGACTGAGGAGGTACCAACGCCACCCTCATAATCCTCCGTGAAGCAATTCTTGTATTTCGGTTTGGAGAGTTGTGGTTGCTGTCTATACTTACACATGAGGCGAATATCTTAGTCCTCAGGGGTAGCAACGTTTCTGTGATCAAACTTAGGTATGATTTAATTGTGCTTGGAGATGATTACTGATGTCCATGGGCGGCAGTGACCACTTATCATCAGGCGGACTGCAAGTTCGTTTGCTACCTTTATACGATAAAAGAAAATCAAATATAATCTATAGCTTCAGATACCTGAAGGCACGTAGAAGTTCCCGGAGGGAGTGCGCACCAAGCACGAGGGCTCGAAGTCGGAAAGGTCGGCAGGGTTGCCAGTGATGCGGCCGTTCAGGCGAGACATGGTAGGGTTCCGCGGAGGCACATCGGGCGGTGGTCGGGAACCTTCGAGCAGACAACCTGGGGGAGAAGCAACGAATTAATACAAAGGTCCAACAAAATGTATAATCATTTTTAGGGTTCCGTACCCAAAGGGTAAAAACGGGACCCTATTGCTAAGACTCCTGTCTGTTTGTCTGTCTATCACCAGGCTGTATATCATGAACTGTGATAGCTAGACGGTTGAATTTTTCACAGATGATGTATTTCTGTTGCCGCTATAACGTTATACGCTACGCTATAAATACTAAAAACAGAATAAAATAGATTTTTACGTGTTTTTTTTTTGTTTTTTATATATACGGTTAAACATCATTTTTGTTGTATGGGACGGTACGGAACACTTCGTGCACTCTGCTCGTCTGACGCACTTGGCCATTTTTTAATACGTTATTATGTACATCATAATCGATCTCTATCTAGCTGTCGGTATCTGTCTCAAAATGAGTACATACTCGTTTTTTTTACAAGATTTTTTTTACCGGACGCCCATTGTGGGAAACTGTAATTAAGGAGATACTAGTTACGAGATAATAATTATAGCCCGAACAATTTATCTATTACCAGGAATTGGATTAAGCAGCGAACGAAATTCGAAAGCATTACGCACTTTTCGTAATTAATTAATACGAGGAAATTTTCAGGTCGTAATTCAATTAGGGCCTCATCGATAGTCTGTAAGCAAATAGCGTAGTATCGGCTATGGAAATGGATCAAAGATTGCGTGTTTCGGCAGTTAGTTAATAAAGGAAATATATTAGATCGGGAGCTATTGCTTGACGCGGGGCGCGGCGGAGGCCTCTCCCATCGCTTATATAAGTTAATGGAAAATCGAAGTATTATCTCGTACCCCCTGCCACCCCGCCCGACCGCCAGCCAACTTTTGATCCTCAAATTTTAAGGATTCCTTCGAGCGTTAATTAATTTATTGTAGCGGCCGATGTAGCCGCAAGAAAACTCAATTAATTTTAAAAGGGTTTTTGTGTTGTTTTTTTCGGCGATCGCCCTCCGTCTCGCGAAAAGAAAGCGCGGTTCTCATTTCGTCTCTTTGAAGCCGCCCCTTCCGACTCGCTTTGCAGTAATTAGAATGTAATGAATTTACTACCGCGTTCATCAGATTAATACGTATAGCGATACTAGTTTCTGTCCGCGACTTCGTCTGCGTGGACTCCGAACTGGATTCAGTGAGAAATCTAGGATTTAAAATATTTTGTATAACTGAGGTTATACATTATTTATATGCCAATTTTCTGTTTTTAGATGTCGTTCTAAGATTGTCCTATATAATATTGTTTGCTGTGTATCTACAGGAATTCCACTTACAATTACTACACGCGAATTCAATTAAATATATGAGTATTTCAATAAAGTCATCCTCTTAAGAATTCAAAAGTCACTCCAACATGAACCAAGTCAAGGAGTTAAATTATTGTGAACACAAACCATTGTATCCAATTGACTCAAAACTGTGAGTGTGATTTAATTTTGTCACATTAAGGTCAATTTTGTTTGGCGTATGTGGGTTTCAATTAGATAAAACGTTTATGTGTTCTCCTTATTCTCATTACTCTGTCTTATGAGAGTCATGGTGATTTAGAGTAGGAGGGTGTCGGAAGTCTGATTTGTCAGACAGAACTTTTATCTATTTGTCTATTTTATTTATTTCCATTTATTTTGTCTTCGGATTGCAGGAAATAGTTTATCGAATTTGACAACGAATTTGCAATACTTGTAGGTAGGTAGGTAGGTAAATTTTTGTGATAGTTACAAACAAATTATTAATTTACTCAATTAAAAATAAATTAAAAATCGACTGTACCGACCTATTTAGTATTTCACCTTTTATTGTTTAATTTTATTATCAAATATGTTACTAACCTGTGTAATGTAATGTTAACCAACTCCGTGGGAAACCCCATCCAATAAAAAAGAATCATAAAATCCTATTGGTTCACAACAAACGAAGATCTCATATAACATACACGCGCAAGAATCGAAGTTGAAAAAACATTGTCTAATTGAAACCCTCCTTTCAGAAATTGGTTAAAACCACTCATTTAAGTCCAAACAGCGTAACATTACAGCGATTAAGCACTGTAACAAATCCGGTATATTTCGTTAGCATACATTAAATGGGCCGTAAGCAGTGCTTAAACCTTAAACACAGCAATTTATAAAGAGGCCCGTAAAATAGGCCGAAACTACCGGCCGTCGATCCGACCCGCCTGGTTGCCGCCAATGAAAAACTGAATCACCGTCACCCTCACCTAATTTAGGAGGACAAGTATAGTCATTAATACACACGTCACTCGCCGTCCTACTACAAAATGCGAGCCATTTATATCTCGTCTCGGGAGTGAGAATTATGGTAATCGGACGAATCGTGTCTTTTGTCTGTAATGGCGGGTAATTACTGAGGCACCTCCCGGGGACACTTCGTCTCCTGGAAGGGGCCCTGGAGCCCGAGAATTCGACACTCGTTAACCGAATCGTCTCAACTTTAAAAGGGAACGCGATTTTGAACGCTGCCATGGGATTTGTCTCCGGCAAACTCACTTTTTTAGCGTTCCTCGAAAATTGCCTCGGCCGCCGATCGGCCGTATTGTTTACGCAACGAAAACATAGTTTAGTTTTTGTTTTACATTCGACCCGGACTTTTCGCCGCCCGGTTTTACCGCCCATATCATTTATTGACGTGTCTCCGCTATGCATAAAACTGAATAACAATCAGACGGATCCCACTATCCGTATTCCGGTTCGTTCGTTTTTATATTTTTCGAGCCATCTGGCTTTCGCTCGTCCCCTTTCCGCAGCCGAACCTTTTCGTACGCTGCCGGCTCGCTTACTTATTGGAAGATAAAGGGGGTGTTTCGGCTCATTTGCGGTCGAGCTCGGCCCTAACGAACGTGATTTCTTATTGAAACCGGGAAAGAAGCAGACGGCGCTCGTAATAGAGAAACTGCGGTTAAGTGGAGTCAACTTGCGACGGAGCGAGCTAATTCCATCTCTATTTCTGTTTTAATAGAATTAATATCGACTCGGTCTGCGGTGACTGCGTGCTGCTCGCGTCGTTAGCGGTCTTCGAGTTCTGAGGCGTTTATTTACGAGGTTTACAGTCAAACTGTCAAGCATATATCTCTTTCAACTTGTTTCATAACTCGAGACGTTGATGTATGAGAGCGCACATTCGCCCCAGTGCCGTGCCCGTAACCGGATACGTTTAGGCAATCTTGCGACCAAAAGACGCAGCCGCACACGTGCCGACAATCTTAAACTCGTTATCTGAAACGTTTCGGGAGCTATTCAGAATTTACCCCTTTAATCGATCGCATTGCGAGCAAAATACTAATTCGTGCAGATTTATGCTTATGTTGGAATCAAATTACATGCGAACAAATACAATTATGCGCGGAACACTCGAGTCGTACATTCTCGAAACCAATTCCCCAATTTCGATTTTAAATTTAGCACCAAAGTTGCGGGAAACTCCGTACAATATTTATATGAGAGAAGCACCACGATTTATAGTTGGGAAACAATCGAGAACTTGGTCCGGCGTCGTCGTGACTTCGTTTTAATTAGTACCCATTCATCGTGGAACAATTGAGTCCTCGAACAAATCCATTATCGGGAACTTTTCGATAGTCGAAAGAGGTGTATTCAAAGTTTGAGATTGTGATGAGATCGGATGGGAGCCCGCTTTTTGAACCGGAGATTCTAATGCTCCGATCTATTTTGTGAGAATTCAATTCAATAAATCGAATAATGATTTATTTATAGTCAAAAGTACGTAGTTGTCGATTTCAACTTCATCTTGCGAATAAGATGATGACCGAATTCTTGTGATTGTGATTGTAGGTCAAGATTTGCTGGTTCCTATAAAGCAAAAAAATGTATGAAGCTCTCTTTAAATCTATGTATAGATATGTGATCTATAATAGGTATCAACTGCGATGTATGGCTGGATACATACAGGTATATGTCAAAGTTAAAAATAAGCACATTTCAATTCAATCAATACAATTAAATTGAAAAAATAATCACAATGAGAAATTCATATCTTCACATCTTTTAGTCTAACAAACAAATTAGGTGACACATAACATTTTGATAATATATTCAACCCAGCTGCTTACTAAAGCCAATGAGTCTTACACAAATAGACCTTTAGAGTAAATGTAAATCTATAGGTTAGGCAATGTATCATGTCAAGTAGCTCCGCCGCTTGGCGCACTGATAAGATTACTAGACAAAGGAAGTCCACCCATATCACTACTACTACGACCGCTAAATGCGAACCTTCATTTACTACCCCTGACCCACGTGAAACAATTCTCAAATTTAACACCAGAGTCGTAGAGTCCACAATATTTCTTACGGTCTTTATTAGTGTTGTAACGTCAACGTCTGCTTCGTTAAAGGACAGTCAGCTTTATTTATGTCGGCATACTGGCAATGTTGCCTTATTTGTTGCTGCCGTTTACGAGCCTATAGACCCAAAATGGACCTTAAATTTTAAGGAATAGGGTTGATATTTAGATGTCGCCGAACGTTTCGAGTGCGCCTTGTTGAGGAATAATGGGCTTTTTGTGGATGATTTTAGAGGTTTTTTGCGGTGGACTCGGGTCCCGCCGGGTAGTTTCCTGGCCCGATAAGGAGACGATGTTGTCCAAGTCGGTACGTCACGCGACCTGCACTAATTTATGTTGCTGCGATTCGAGATATGAACCCCGCGGACGCCACCTTGCACCAGCAGTGAGACTTTTTATGGGCCGTTATGTTAACGAGCTGTCTAGCAAAACAAAGAGACATTTCCAATTTGCATACCACAAACTGCACCCCCTTTATATATAAAATGTGCATTTTTAAACAACATTTGAAACTGAAAGTAAAATAATACAAACGAATTGCGAACCTTCTGATTTTCTTGAAGTCAGTTAAAATAAGCGAGCTATTGTGTAGGAACTACACTGGTCATTCAATAAATCATCTCTTCAAGGATATTTTGCTTCTAAGTTTTGGGTCAGATCTTTAAGTTAAATTAGATGTTTTTATTACTTTTGCAATAAAGTTGAATAAATCATAATCTAACTAGTTCCAATGAACTTGTTTAATAGTTATGCTATCATAACTTCCATCCTCCCTATAAGGATCGTCTTAGTATATTTCCTTTTAAAGATAATGAACATAGATCAAGAAGCAGATATTAAGTGGAAAGCTGCAATCTTCGTTGAAAAACCAGTCGCTTCTTCATTAGAGTTTACGAGTAAATAGGGAAAAAATAAAACTGACCGACGCGAGACGGAGAAGTTCATGTTACCACGTAACCGAATCCTCCGATTCAACGTTTGCTAATGGCCGAAACAATGCCGTGCCACCATCAATCTCACTATCTCATTGTACATATTTCTTTGTCTAAATCCATTAAATTAATTAAGGCCATTTAGGGAGCGAACCGTATTTATTAGACTCGTTATCATTCATTGCATCTTCCGATAGCGATGGCTGGTGAATTTGAGCCGATGTGATAGATGCTCCAGTTACATGAAAACGGGGGACCAAATTAGCTGTCGACGAAAGAATGCAGTTACTGCCGTGACTGATTCCCGTCGACTGATTTCAAGGGGAGGCGATTTGGTGAGACAAAGATACATAGGTGTCATCGGGCCGTCGATAAGGGAGCGCCAATTGGGAAATTCCTCGCAATATTGAACGAGGTACGAGTGGAGGCCTATGCGTTGTATTTATTACGAAGCTTTATCAAGATTTGCCGCGCGAACAAACAAAAGGTGCGGAAGGAATACCTTTGAGCAACATTGTTGGAACTTTAATCTTTGGAACACTATTGAGAGAATCATTGGTTGTGTATCACATATATAGTATATAGTATATTATATTGAGATTTAGACGTTACATATTAGTAGATTAGATCCGCTAACCAATAGAGGATTCGATAGATAGACTTCACACTTTTAGGTTTCCCCTATTTTACCGTAGACTGAATATTTACATAACTCGATTATAAACTAATTTTGAAACCCGCTTTCTACCTGTCTGGAATCTTTTGACCATTAGTATACGCCTCTCCAAAACGAAACAAGCAGCAGTTTTCTAATATCGGCTGTTATATATATTACACGACAAAAATTCAACTAGCATGAAACAATTTATAAAATATACATTTTTACGCTTTTAGTAATCCTTTCACCCCTACGGCAATTAAACGACCACCATGATTATCTGTTAAATTTCTTTCACTCAATTTCCTTTGCCATGTCGTGATACATACGCTATATGTAATCATTACACCGTTTTAAGTAAAGCAAATAAAAACATAAAAGCTTTTTGTCAGGGTTTTATTATGACGTGAATTTTCATGCTTTTTAACGACAGCCAAAGTAAAAATCTGAAACAAATTTTCGATATTTTCACTTCGTTATGAGCGATGTATAAAAGTATACCCACAATAATGAAAAATGAGAATGAAGTCTCGTGTATTTAACGTAAATAGATAAAATAGTAGTATTAATCCAATAATTGAAAAAACCTCAATAGATAATTCAAAAGTGGTAAATAACAGACTTCAATAGAACAATGCAACACAAATGATGTAAGTAAGCCAAAGAAAAGCTCCAGTCAAAGTGACCTCAGCATACAGCACGTTTGGCCAATCCGAGCCGCAAAACATTTGAATAGGATAACGACATTGTGGGCGAACATATTTAAACGTGGCCCTTTGATCGACCTAGCGAGATGCCTGATAACCGACAAAGCCCGGCTTCATTAACCTTTACTCGTTGAAAGCATTAATTACACTTAATAGAAACAAACAAAACTCGAACAGATAAATGGACCGAGATAGTTATTTAATTGTCTCATCCGAACTGCCGAGGAACGTCGGGATACAATGGGAGATAAAGAGTTGTTTACGGGACGAGCGGATGCTGCGTGAAGATGGAAGCTGGAAAAATCCAATTTCTATTGCCATTGTAATCTCCGAGTTGGTTTATGAAAGCTACAATGGTTTGCTACATTTAGTTAATGCTACTTTCTTGAGCAGAAACGAGTTTTGTTGTACATTTCCACAGAATTTTTACGTCATTTTTGGCAAAGACGAAATGTATTTTACAGATACTTGTAAGAATTCTAAGTATGCTCAGTTGTTTATAGTTTTGGGTTTGGGAAATAAAAGTCAATAAAAATATTTGATTCTAACTAATACTATAAATGCGACTCAATTTGACACACTTACACTCCATGCATCATTATGAAATTTTAAAGAAAGTAAAGAAGTATCTTTTATCCACAAAAGAATATCATAAATTCGAAATAGATAACAAATTCCCGCACACAAAAGCTGGTTTATAACCATATAGAAATAGAGGACGAAATTGTATAAAACCGCGCGCGAAGCTGTGGTGGAAGCTGGTCTACATCTATATATATAAAAGCGTAAGGTCACTTATCACGAAATCTTAGAAACTACAAATGCTAGGAGTTTCAAATTTTGCATAGGTCTTTTTAGGACGTAGGTGCTATCTAAGACCGAATTTTGTGAAATTCGACCTCGAAGGGTGTGTTTTTGAGGTCGATAGTTTATATGAAACAGATACAGCAAGGTCTATTGGAGGGATTCATGTCTTTATAACCACGCGGACGAAGTCGCGCGCAACAGCTTAAGTATAAATACAATACCATTACGCATCAGTCACGTAAAGCTCATTAAAAATCAAGCAAATTTAAGTCAAGTATTCAACGAAGTACATTTGCAATTAAGCCTCAATAAATTACTTGGCTATTGTTATTGATAAATTAGAGACAAGATGGAAGTCGTGTAGTCGTTTCATTTTGATGAAACAATTTCAAATTCAGATTCATTTGCTATTTTCGTCTTAACTTTTGCGAAACTTTCCTTTTCTCATCGTCCCCCTTCTAACGAACGATTCGCAAATGAGATCGTGAATACAGATTAATGTTTTGTATAATTGCTTCAACAACAATGTAATTTGCAGCGAACAATCAGCGTTGGATCGGAAAACGGCGAGAATATATCACGCTTCATTATCTCTTCCTGACAACTGGTATCTGGGAGAGGGATAAGGTACGACTAGACTGAATTTAACTTAACTGTTTTAGACGTATAATGCTTTCAAGTCCAATTTTGATTATGCAACGCCGTCAACGATCAGGAATGCTTTATCCGGGTACTGTTGCCAAAAATATTCTTTCCTCACGTTTAAAAATATCTACGTATTATTAAATGTTACAATATTATTTTTACAAAGATCTCGATCCTTTAATTATGTTATTTAATTTAACCCACCTTTAAAACCTTTTTATCAAATTAAATTAGGTCAGGAACTATCTATTTCATTTACTTTACCTTATTTACTTTTAATAAATTTATCAAGTGTTCTGCCTTCAATAAACCGTAGTAACAAGTCTTTAGGACTAGTATAACATATGTTTTTTTTTTAATTGAGACAAATACACTCTTGCAGTCAGAAGACAAAATATCTGTCAAAACACTTAATCCATACGAAAGTCTTTCATGATCCCAGAGTAGGTATCATTAGTCCGAAATATCCACGAAACATCGTGGAACGCCGTCTTTCGCATCTGTTCTGATCCGATATGCATGGGACGGTTCAAATGGCAGAGACACGTCAAGTCCTCGCGAACCGGGTCATATTTCCACCGCTTTTTCGCCCAACACGTTTGATAGAGATTGATGATCGGTCACCCCCGCCCGCGACCTGAGCTTACGCGATTACCCCGCAAAGGGGATTCGAATATATCCAAATTTAGATCGTGATGGACGTTTCTTACGCGGATAACTATCCTGATAATCCCCAAGCGTATCGCTAAGTAATCGATTGCACGTTTCGATACTCTGATCGGAGTGGTCTGGTTTTTCAACGATTTAATAAAATATAGCATGGATGTTGATTTATATAATTATTCTTATATTATGTAAATCTTACTTTATATAAACTTATATATTATTTATCTTTGTTACATATATTCCTATTTCAACATATTTCCTCTCCCTTATGTATGGTTGTCTGGAAGGGATCATGTTTCGTTTGCGATTAGACTGCCGATTGTTTGTATGTTGTTTGCCTTTTATTTTTAAGCACTTTTCCGTTGGAGTACAAACAATAAAGAGTATTATTATATATACATATACCTATTTTCCAAATTGTATTTACGTGATATAATATTTTCAAATCTTTTTTTTTTCCATTTTTTACTACGCTAGATTGGACGAAAAATATTTGAAGTTGTGGGAT
>DWNR01002228.1:0-13408 GCA_018250455.1 Polygonus leo | reverse complement strand
GTTTTCTACTTCAATTGTTCGATTTTAGATTGTAATTTAAAAAATAATTAGAAATAAGTGAAAATGTAAAGAACTGATATAATGAATACTTATTGATTGTATTTTTATCGCCTCTGTTTATAGAAATTTATTTCACAAGTACACCGAATTTTCACAGGCTCTTATTTTTCAAAATCTGAAAGTTAACATAGATGTTTCATTCATGTTATGAAAAATAAACTTTAATTCAGGTTATTATCATGTTATTGAAAAAATTACGACATGATTTAACAACTTCGACCGGCTGCAAAGCCTTGGTCCTAATCTCTGTTACCTGTCGTACAAAATGAGTAAATCCTTCAAAATGTATGAACAATCCTTTGATTTTAAATTAAATTAAGCCTAATTGGGCATCGCATGTTTTAACAACGCACTATTTTGTTTAAAGCTCCACCACTTTTAATAAACACACAACGCACATAACCATGTATCGATGTCAATGATTGAGCAATCCTGACTGAGCTTCACTATTTTACTTTAAAATAATGTAGTATTTCAATGGTTTTAATATATTTTCCGTCCACTTTACCGCACACTTCCATACTGTCCCTGGCCCTAACAATCAGGCCTGTCAACTGAGCTGGGTTTGGTGCACAGGAAAATAGCTCAAAAGTCAATATAGTTAGAAGTTAAATTTGTTTGCACATATCTTTATTCTAGGGAAACATGCGCAGTGGTGCAGTGCGCATAATATTGATTGCAATCTGATGTATGATAGGAAAAGTGGCGGCAATTTCGTGTTTTGTAATGTTTAAAGATTATGAATCTGCGCTTTTACCATTATAGTCACACCATGAGAAATATAGATCAATTCCCACATTATATTAATATGCGCTAAGAGAGATTGACATTCAGATCATGAATAAAGATAACACATATGTAACTAATAAGGAACTGGTAGTTGTAAAATCCCATACATTTTGTTTTAAATATAATAATAGATACCTTAGAAAAATCAAATAAATGTTTCCAATTTGTTCTTAGAATATTTGGCAAGCATCTGTAACTTTAAATTGAAAAATTCGTAGATATACTGCAATGCAACAAATTATATAATTTTCTTCAGGGATAGTTTCTCTTATTTAATTTTCAAAGAGAATGAAAAATGTATTAAAGGCGCAAGTAAATAAAAAAAAATATCTTATCGAAAACAAAAACGCCGAGCCTAATGTTATTAAAACCCATTTTTAATCAAGTCTAAGTTATTTGGTATTTGCATATACGACCATCTTTCCCTTTCGTGGTGGCAACACATATGAATGTGGACATCTTCTGATAGGACTACAATTCCATCTCAAGTTGAATACAGGTGGCCATAGGCAGCAGCAAGCACTTACCATCAGGTAAACTGCATGCCCACTGCATTCATAACATAACATATCTTAATATATATGTTACCATAGTAGTGATCACTTACTATCATTCATTGATATCATACTGATGATGGATAGGTATACGAATATATTATGATAAAGGGTATAAAAGTATAAGTATATTATATTACATACTTTAACTTCAATCAAGATAATGAAAATAAAAATAGTTAAAGCAAAATTCTGTCTATTAATCTTCTTAATTACAACCTACAACAATATAAAAATAACAACAGTAATTAAAACAGTATCGCAATCACAACAAAAGCGTGCGTAGTAGAATGAAAACATCTCGTTGCAATTTATCACGTCTCCCAGCCGGTCAAGGCTGCCGGATCAATAACATCTCACCATTTTCCCATGTTTACATTCTGCTTTAGAAGATTTACCTCGTTAAACAAGGAAAATTCCATCCTCATTGTGTTCCAACATGGAACTGGAAGAATGAAGGATGGAATTTTTGACGTGAAAGGACAATGTTTAGGGATTATAAAATACTTTTAGTTCATATAAAAAACAGTGATTTGATAACTCATTTTTTATTATTTTTTATTTTTTTATTATTTTATATTTTTTATTATTTTACGTTCTTTTACTATTGATTTAACGCAAAAATAATAACGTAGGGTGGTAATTAAAAGTAGAAGAGATAACACAAGATTATATTTTAATTAATTTCTTATTTCTTTAAGTAGAAAAACGTCACATACGAATTACCATGAAACCGGAAGGTGTCTTAATTAAGATATGTTTATGCCTTTTTTCGTTATTAGCAATTAACAATATCTTCTTCATTGTATATTATATCACTGTTTGTTACTAATTAATTTTATTAACTTGCGTAAGAAAGAAAGTAATTGATAATTTTAATATTAATAGTTCATTAACAATGTACAGACCTACGATAATAAATTACTTGACTTTTAAACAGTGCATTTGTTAATTGCATAATAAAAATCATGTTATATTTACGCAATTAGCATAGCACAATATAAATAAATTATGCCAAATTATTGTCTTAAAATGACTATTACCGCCCAAAACTAACCGTCGTTTTATTGTTGATGGAAAAACCTTCAAAAGACTTTTTGGGAGTAATAGCGAGTTATGTAGTATTATTACTACACTGCATCGCTCTTGGTGGCCACCCTCAGTACTGCATGCCCGTTTGCTATTTCATATTTCAAAAGGTAACACTTTCCAATAGTTGGACAAGATCGTTCTACCGTCACCCTCGTAATTCTCCGTATAACAATTCATAGGCTACTTAAATATAAAACGAACATCTTAGTCTTCAGATATAGCATCAATATTCGATTCCTAGTGGGGTTAACAATATTCATACATATTTGAATATTGTAATTTTCATTCCCTCATTTCTCATTTTAAATAAAGATATCAACGATATCATCGAACGATCAAGTGAATGAAATGTGTATGTGTAAGTGCATGTAGACGTTTCATTCACTTGCCTTAGCAAATTAAAAAAATAAGAATACTTACTCTGATGACAGTTCAGGAATAGCACGGGTAGAGTCATTTCTGCAAACTTGTAGAGATCGACGGGGAGTCACATCAGAAATGGTCAAGAAATCCGAGTCTAGAACAAACAAAAAAATATATATTACATAAATAAGAATGATACCTATTGATCATATGGATAAATATATATAAGAATAAAGAGATGCTACACAGGCGTACAAATATCTAAATTGTCTCGCTCTATTTTTATTAAACCTTTGGTGTTGTACCTTTTTATAATTTTTGAACATAAAAGATTGTATATATTATAATATCGTATGTGGTTTCGAGGATACCCACAGGACTAAGTACTACTAGTAAGGATTAAGAACCTAGCTATTTACCATTGCTACCAATTTCGTAGCACCGTAGCTTCGTAGACGAATATCCCAATACACAGGCCAATTCAAATTATCGCAGTATACCTAAATAGTGTTATAATACTTGTAAAAGACTCAATCGTTATCAAATTACATTTCATTTAGTGGATAATATTATATTACTTACATTATCCTATATGTAAATAGTTTTATGTGTACCCATAAAGTAAGTAACAGATAATGCAATATATTTTTTTTTAATTTTAACCGCCGTTACGCAAGATTTTAAAAATTCTATACGTATATACATTGGGATTAATCTTTTCAGTATTTTATTTATAAAGAATCCTTACTAGTTTTCCACTTTTACGTGTGTACTGACGTATATTTTAGTTTATGTAAGCATCTGTTAAATAAACGTACATAGTAGTAAGCATATGAGCTTAGGTAAGCAGAGGCGTCAGAAATAGACGTTGGAAATCAACTTACTAAGTTGAATAATGCTGTTAGGTATTTTCCAAGACAATTTTATTTAAGAACACGCTCGCACCGGCTTCAGTTTATTTGTAAATACTATGGAATACTTATAGTAAAAGTATGACTAACGAAGTCTAAATAACAATCCTTATGCTTGCTTATACATTTTGTAACCTTTTCGAAAGGAGAATTAAGGGTAATACATTATTGTAAACTGGAATATTTCTACATTTTTCGAGACTTGACAAGGAACATAACCTGTTATTGTAGTTTTATTAAATTTCACAGGTAATAAATGTAAGTAAATGGAACCTACTAATATACCACTAATCGTATTTCCAATAATAATAATCACATTCCAGATTACACCAGGTTACCAGAACTTAAAAAGTTTGCGGTTACGGTATGCTTGAAGTAGTTCCACCGCCACACTCATTTCCGACGCGTTGCAATCATTTATTAGCCATTTGCCTTTCGGTCGGAAAGGTATGATTCCCGGAAGCTTATATAATAAGAGAAGCGACCATTTCAGTCTTTAGGGAAGTCATGCATCTAAAATCAACTTGAAGCGGGACTTCAATAGAATGAGGAATTATGACAAGTTTATCTGATCGGCAGTAATCAGATACCAACAGATTAACTGCTGCATATCTGTTTGTCACTATTATCTAGTCTTGAATATAAAAATCTCGTGTCACAATATTTTTCTATCTAACTTGACTTTTTATATTTTTTTTGTATTTATTTGGTAGTTCTGAAAATAGGATTTATGCTATTATTTATACCCCAAGGTCAGGGCTCGGCAACCTGCGGCTCCCGAGCCACATGCGGCTCTTTGGATGTGAAGTTGTGGCTCTTTAGTTTCATACTCCTGAAAAAAGGTCAACAAATTTCGATACAGGGCCCATCTAAGGCATGCTACGCCACTGACGGATTATTTATTTTATTTTCTAAGAATGTGGAAAAATTGATATGGCTCTTTAAAAACTTTGAAATTTGTAAACTGTTATTTTTGATTCTTCCGACTGAAACGGTTGCCGACCCCTGCCCTAGGTGATAAAGGTCGCCCTATCCTTTTTAATTTTTTGATTATTTTACCACGATTATATAATTTATATAGCAGAAAAACGTTTGCCGTGTCAACTAGTTCTATATAAAATAAGATTCTAAATGATACAATCTTGAAGATTGGCAAATTCCCTCTTATAAAAACGTATTACAGAAATAGAAACGGTAGTATTTACCTTCAATCACAATGGTACATAGGCCTGTATCCGACACGGATCGTCCCCGTGTTCTCAAATTGCTCCTGTTTCTTTTGAAGTAACTCCAACGTCGGACTAAGGACGACGTAAGCAGGCGGTTGAACCTAGATTAATTTATATCATTCAATACAATACTCGGTAATTAATTCTTCATTTGTTCTGTAATTGAGGACTAACTTTGTTATGAATTTTATCTGCATTACTTCACTCTTCGAATTAAATCTTAGCGACGTTACATTGCTGGCACTAGTAGATGTACAGATGTTGGGTTATGGTTAGTTAGTGATATAAGAGATGGCCAACAGTCCTCAAGAGTTGCAACGCATTATCGTCAGCTCCAAATAAGTCAAACATTTAGGTAGGTGCCCTAACGAGTACTAACTGCGATTATTTTTGAATTTAATTACTAGACATGCAATAAATACTTGTATATAACATACGTATATACGTATATACATACGTACACATACGTACGTAATAATTAACACACATCAACTGAATTAACCTGCATCGTCTGTCTTCACATATAACTGACTAATACTAATCAACTCATGTTTACATCGACTTTGAATACTAATCTACATTAATGGTGATGACGGCCCTATTCCAGCGATGTTATGGACGGTAATGGTTACTTACCATCAGCGCGGATTATTGCGTGCACGTTTACATAAAAAATATACGATTCCAGATTTGCAAAAAACATTTACATGGAAAAATTAATTTTAATGTTATATCCTCTTTGAATTTTGCGTATCTACATTAGTCCACATGTACTAATGTAAGTCCAAATTATTTATACTAAAATGTAACCATGGGAAACCACCAGGATTCACAGGAACAGAACAGGGCCCTTATTCTTGAAAAAAAATCCAGTAGACCGGAATTGAAATTGCCAAGAACTTTTCATTCATCAATGATCCGTCTGGTCATGAATGTAAGGTAAAATTTCTACAGGTCAGCAACCGATTGTCTTAAAACGTAAACTTTATATGGTTAGATTATAATTTGTATTATTGTATCCAATATTGTATCTAATGCTGACCATCTTATCATAGTCGTGAACAAAAGGTGATGTGTAAAATAGAGCCTATATAATCTGTGTTGGTACATAAATTACATTATATACATGCATATTCATGAGATATAGACTGCGGGTATTGTATTATTTAGTAGATGTTATTACCTATGCTCTACTGAGCATATGTAATCATAATATGTTTAGTATATAAGACGAATATACCCTAAAGCGATCTAACTGCGTAAAAATGTAATCAAAACCTTGAAATACCAGGAAAGACAACTATGCAGCAGCCGTAACACTTGTAACGTAAACATGTTTTTCTGCACTCAGCCAAGATGGAAAACAAGAACTATTTTGGACTACATCAATAACCTTATCATAACTTAAAATAAATTCAAAATAATACATATTTATTCGTACATACATAAATTTCAAAAGTTAGTTTTAAGATATGTACATTAACTATATCAATGAATAAAATAACAATATAACATAATTATTTGTTTATTTATTTGTTCTCCGGTAAAGTAGGAAACCGGGAATTTGTTGTTTACGTTTATGAAATCATCGCAAAAGGAATAACACCAAAGGAGGTTGTAGGAGGTAGGTACTCTAATTTTATTACAGACTAATCCGTGATAAACTCTATACTCTTGTTTACTATTGATTTATCAATGACGACGCTACACCTGTGCGATACAGAAACACTTCAAACGTCGACTACAAACCTATCTTTAGATTGATAAATTTGTTACTAAAATTACATTAAGAATTTACCTTTTCAACGGCGTGTCATTTTCAGCAGAACTAGACGATGTAGAGGTATCACTGCTGCTATAATTCACTTGACGAAAACCTTGATAACTAGCACTTTTACGTATATTCATTTTGATTGATAAAAAATTAAAAAAATATATAAGAAACTTATTATCTTTTAGTCAATTCCGAAAAAAACTTGTGATATGTCTTAAGAATGTGTTTAGCGTGTTCAGTTCACTATGAAACTAAAATTTGGAAAACATCAACAGAACACGCTAGATGAAAATAATTTGTCACTGACTGCTATAATTAAACTGCGAACGCTACTGCGCCCGCGGCGCGGCCGCTTCTTCATACAAGCTTGACTCATAGGCAATTAGACCAGATTGAAAAATCCTTTCATTATGCTATCTACGTCCTTCATTGTTTCTACGTACGAGTTATTGTCTAGTTATTTTTGCAGTTCACTATGTAAAGAAACAACCGTATCGATTTATTTATTTTGTTTTATAAACTGTTTTTGTTTTTAGAATAATAATGTTTATTTCTCACAATTCCTTTCATTTATTAATTTAAGATCCTTATTTTTGCCTAATTAAAAGGAAAGATATATAAATCTATTGTTTATAAGGATAAACACTACACATAATTACCACGTCTTTATTCAATGTGAGGCAAATTCTCTAGTTCCTTTAGTGAACATGCAACAGGTATCATCTCAGTGGCATTCTAAACAGTCGATGTTAGAATAAATTATAATAACTTGTTCTATAGGTTTTACGGACCTAAAGATCTTAGTTTCGGTTAGTAAATGTTTATCCTTAATTTTGATGCGCTTGTAATTAAAGGAGAATAATAAAAAAATAATTAAAACCCACTTTAAATGTTTTATTTTTTATTAAAAATAACAACAATGACACTTACAGACATACGTTACAAAGTATATAGTATAAGTTATTGTGTGGATACTACAAATAGTAATAAAACTAAGCTATAATAAAATTAAAACTATAAGGAAACTTATACATAATTAAACATTGCGATGTAATATTCTTACATTACCTACGACTTCACGTGATAGTCTTAATTTGGTAGAGGGTTTGTCTTCAAAGAACACAATACAAACGTGATGGCGTATTAAAATGTACATAACTTCGTAACAAGGGTTCTTTTTAATTGATAAAATATATTTAAATGACTCCCAAAAATATTTAAACCACTTTACAATCAAGAAACAGGAACCAAAACGAAGATATCTTAGTTTTTATGATTCTATTTGAGATAATGTAACATTTTATTTATAGTATATTGAGTAAATATCATTATATGTAATGTACATTCATAGAAAGTAATTTCTTGTCATTATAACACAATCGATTAGTACTTGTATTATCAATTTTATGGATCCTTTAAAAACATTCGGTTTAATACACAGGTGTAAGAATTTTGATAAGATTATATAGTATATGCGATTCCATTCACCCTTGCAAATCAATTTTGATAAGCTCACCATTAACCATTGTAATATTGTGCATAAATTCTAGTGCAACTATATTGAAACTCTGGTAGAATTTTTTTGGAATATATTTGTGTACGATATAATATTAAATATATTTAATCCCCTATTAATAAAATTTCATTTTAAGTAACATCATAAACATTATAGCACAAGTACATTTTCTGGCACTAAGATCAAAAAGTGATACCAAAATTTAAGAATTATACTATAAAAAGCTAAAAACAGACTACACTATTGATTTTATAATTATAACATTGGAAGCTGGACGTGTTGACGTTTCGGAAGAAATTAGCTATCTAAAAATGTTTTTTTTTTAATAAACTTTAAAAAGATATAATTTTGGCTGTCACGAAAATATTCATGATACCTAAATATTAAAATATTGTAGTGTCCAAAGAACATATCTAATAAAAATATACCTAATTATATAGCTGTAAAATTACATGAACTTCTATCATAATTTTTAAACCTTTTTTGTTCTTGGCTATGGGTTTTTATTTGTTAATAATATGGTCTCCTTGGGTTATTCTGAAAGAAAAATATACCAATTAGTATAAGACCATGATAAACAACAAATAAAAAAAAGAAATAATACACATACACGCTAATTTTATTTATCAGAAATAATTGCATTACACGGTGGCCTAACGAAAATCATTATTAACTGAAAATAAAATCTAAGCTTAAAAAACTAATTAATGTGAACCAACCCCAAACGGGTTGTTTACAGGTCCATGGGCACTTATTATTATCAAATCGATATGCATACTTGTTAACTACAGCGAAAGTTCAGTCATCATGACAACTTACCAAGGGATTTGGTCTAAACCTGTAGGCGAGCATCATTCGCTTCCTGTACGCATCGAACTCATCGTCCTCCGCCAGAACTACGTCTGATGTAGACGCTCCAAGACCGAGATTTTGGACCGGCTGTTTCGCCCTAAGGAAATAAATAGGGCATATGATATAAACTACATGACAGTTTGTTAGAGATGGCGCTACCGTCCCTTCGCTTCGCAGTAATCTCATTAGTAATTTATGTTTCAAATTTGATTTACACAAGAGGCGACCATGAGATCTGTTCTCAAGAGAAAAATATGCATGTTTTTTCGTATAAATGTAGCAGATAAGCATACAGTCCACCTGACGGTATGCGGTGATTGCCGCACATGGACAAGCAAGTTATAATTGAATTATAATACGCATTTCATTTTATAAAATCAGAGGCGCCATCGCCTCAGAATCGAACCCGGACTATCAGCATAAAAGGCCAGACTCTTAGCCGACACTAGTCTGCATTAAATTATACTAAAGGGCTAAATATACTAAAAGGTAGCCTATATTTTATTCTGGAAAGATTAAACTTAGCGAAGTTAATGAAAATTGCTTGAGATGCCTTCCAGATTCACAGATCATATTCACCTAAAATGCTAAAAAAGATATGTCTACTTTGACACATTCACTACATTATTATACAAAAATATTTCTTGCACGTTATTCAATTACTTACTTAATAACAATACGAAAATAAAGTGCTATTTGCACTAATTTTGCACATTTCTATAAGTAACAAACCAACCAGAGTTGAACTTATTCACTGGCCACTTAATGTTAGGAGGCTGCTTGATTTTGCTTAATATGTGTAGTGTTCATAAAAAAACAGATATTTTTTAACGAGCATGCAGTCCACCTAACGAAAATGTGGTCACTGCCTCCCATGGACATTAGTTATCAACCCCAAATACAATTGAATCGTACTTTAGATTAATCATAGATACATTGCTACCCCTAAAAAGTAAGATGTATGAAAAGAGCGATTGTATGTCCCTGTTAAGAAATTTATATTTGAGCAAAAATAATAAACTTTTTACTTACTTATTTACAGGCTCCACGATACCAGTGCCTTCAGCGCCGAGACCTTCGCCCTCTGTCCAACCCAACTTTTGCAGCATTTTAAAACCTAAAATAAAATTCATATTGATTTCATTTTTATACAATCAAAAGAAATTTATTTATCATTTATTTATAACTCAATGAAAGTTTAGTTTATTGCACGTTAGGTTGGCATTCACGTAATAGACTTTGCGATTCCCGGGCTACTGGGAAAAATCTTTTTGAATAAGTAGTATACATATAAATTTATGTAGTATATTTACTTATAAATGTTTATGTTGCTTTTTCCTGACAATAAGGAGCACATAAAAAAAAGATTTATCCAATTTGGTGCAGTCGTTAGAAAGTTATACGCGTACATACATTTCGGTGATTCATTTTTATTTATATAGATATATGCTTATTGTCGCTAAAAATAATAGTTGTTTTAGCCTATCAAGTGTCTTAACATGAGACATACTAAATACTTTGAATATTGCCAAATATTTTGCATACATGCAGTCACATACCGACATTATCCTCTTTCAGTTTGAACTCTTTGTAGTCGCTGAAATCTGGCTCCTTGCCACTTTTCACTGCTGAATACTTTTCCATGAATCTGTAACATTATTGAAAATGACTTCATTGAGAATGCAAAATGATTAGTAATGTTTGCAAGAGCCAACAATGATGGCACACTATGAGATAGCCGTATATTTAAGTACAGAGATTTGTATCTTATACTAATATAAATCTGAAGAGTTTGTATGTTTGTTTGCTTATACGCGCTAATCTCAGGAACGACTGGTCCGATTTGAAAAATTCTTTCAGAGTTAGATAGCCCATTTATCGTGGAAGGTTATAGGCTATAACATCACGCTACGACCCGTCACTCTATGTACACTGAATATTAATATATCTATAATCATGATTCAGTTATGTATTCAATTAATGAACAGAACAACAACCGAAAATTCAAATTCAAAAAAAGTCTTAAATGGCTCATGACATCATTATAAGCACGCACATTAATATATTAGCGTCACAAACTGGGTAATAAGGCAGACTTTAATATAGTCGAGGCGTTTGAGTCACACTCACTAAGTTAGTTTTTTCGTTGTAACAGTTACATAGGAATGTTAACATCTAGGATTATAATCAAACCGTGTATAAAAAACTAAGTATGCCGTGTCTATTGCGTCTATCTATTGCGTTGAATATGGCAAGATTGTAAATGATTGTAAATTAGGGTGAAACTAATTAAATTCTAAAATACTCAGATTCAGAGAGTGAGAAAGTATATCTTATTTGCTTACTGTGTATTTAATTTTACATAAACTTACTTTTTCAACTCCTCAGGCGGGAGAAAATCTCCAATGTGGTGCTTGCCAGCTGCTTGCTTTGTGAGCTCGTTCGCCCATTTTTCTGTTGCATTCATCTCTTTTGCACGAAGTCTGAAAGAAAATAATCATTGTCAAATCGACAGATTTAAACCATAAATATGGCCTCATTTAATAGAGCCCGTCTCGGGCCGTGAAAACGCCGTAGGATAGACGTAGCAACGCTATTCCGATTAGCTTTGAACACCAAAATACAATCCTCTCCAAGTTTTGTCACAGATTTCATGAGATGCAATGACCACTTACTGGTACTCCTACGTATACTCGTTGGATACATCAAATGTTTATAAAAAAATATAAAAGCGCATACAGTATCAAACTATTTTAGTAGGAATCATTCCAAAGCAAATAGTATCATAATTATTTTTCCCTAGTGGAATAATCAATTGGAAAATTGACAAACATTTATGCTAAAATCACCCATCAAAGGGGGATATGAAATAAGGGTGTTCAATATGTCAGAGCTATAAATCTTTTTAATGAATTCTAAATACTTGTACATGAACAATTAATGTATAATTAATTACTTGTGTTCCCAAGTTCCTTCGTTTGTATCTTCATCACTGTCATACTCATATTTATGTTTACCCGCAGCTGCTAGGCGCTCAACCTCTTGTCTCTTTTTCAACATATCCTGAAATAAAACAAGCAAAATTATGTAAATAAATTAAAAGCCCCAATAAACATTGCAAATTGTGTTTTCATGATATACTTTTAAATAGATCCGAAATATACTAATAAAACTGATAAAAACAATAACATAACATGATATTTAATGATATTTTTATGTGTATAACAAAGTTTTGTATAAATGATGTAATTTGTATTCATTAATTCATTTATATCGTCAGCTGAAAGTCAATGTACTAAATTTTACTATCTAATAGGGTCGGTCTTGTTATCGCTTAATAACAGCACATGACAAAATATTATGGAATAAAATAAAAAACATGTAACATGAGATGAAACACTGGTAATTATCTTAATTAAAACTAATCTATCGATAACAAATTAATCAACCTCTTTTGCTGCTATTTAAATGTTTTAGGGATTTTACAAGCATGCAATCCATCTGATGCTAAGTGGTCCTTTCCACCCATGGACATTAGTAATCATCCCAAAATACAATTGAATACGAGGTTGACCACAGATGCATTGCTAACCCTTAAGACTAAGAAGTTGGTCTCATGCGTAAATGTAGCCGTCAACTACCGAAACAAATTGCTTCATGGAAAATGTGCCTCCCAAGTGGAAATACATAAGTTTACCACCAGGGAAGTTTCACGTAAGCGTTAGCAATAAACAAACGACGAATTATAAATATTAAACAAAATGTGTGAATAGCAATAGAAATTATAACTAAAAAATTAAGTGTGTAAATATTCAAACCTGATATAAAAGATTCAGTTTGAAATTGTCTTCACATTTTTTCCAGTCCTCGGCACTAAGATTTGTTGTTCCATAGTTAGTCATCGCGTAAGACATCAAAGCTTGATTGTTTCTGTTAACATTAGTCAACTTCAGTCCTTCCTCGTCGATTTTAGCAAGTTTTGCACCTGTAATATTAAAAACACTGCAAATGTTTGTTGAAATATACGCCAATGTCAAAGAACTGACCTTGACTGCTGTACACTTGAACTTTGCGTGCTCGTTTGCTCCACTAGGGGTTAGTAAATAATACTCATTTTAGCCAGTATTAAATAGATGATTTAAAAATTATTTTTATTGTATAAAGGTAGTAAACGGGCATGCACGTCCACCTGGTAAGTGGTCACTGCCGCCCATGGACATTCGTTATCACCACCAAGTACGATTGAATCGTACCTAAAGTTGATCGCA
>DWNR01002227.1:0-13408 GCA_018250455.1 Polygonus leo | reverse complement strand
CTGTGACCAGTGATTGTAGCTCGGATGGAGAAGAGCCTATGATGACCGCGTCATCTGCATATAGCAGGCAGTTTACCGAATCACCCATACGCATTCCCACATCCATTGATTTTAATCTTTGTTTTTTTAAATTATCTTTCTTTTTTTATATTAAATAAATACACCAGTAAAATGAAGTATAAAAAAAATATTTTTTTCAATATAAATCAGTTTAATCAATCATTATTTAGACATAAGTAAGGCTTACAAATTGAAAACTAACCTTTTAAATCTTTTGCTTACTTTTTGCTAACTCGCTATTTGTTATTAACCTCCACGCCCGAAACGCTCCATAATCCCTTCCACTTGAGTTTACGAGAGTAACGCTCGCAAGCAAGTGGAACGGGAAAAACTACGGCCGTGAGCGTAATCGTTGTGAACGCTTAGTGGAACGCACTGATTATGATGAGTTATAGATAAAAAATTCTCCCCACCAGCTCAACTCGTTGCCCTCAACACACCGAAGACCAGCGACGCTCGCTTCGTCTGGCTCTACTCGAGCCTTCAACACCAGAGTCACAGACAATGGGCCTGGCTGCCGACGAAGCCGGCTCCCCACCAGACTCCAGCCCGTCTTCGTCCTGCTCATCTTCCAGCAGGAAGAGGGAGAGGCACCGAGCTCCACCCAAGTCAAAGAACAAGCGAGAGAGAAATACGTCGCCCAGTCGGGAATAAAAGGGATAAAGGATGGAATGAATTAGTTATTTGTGAAATTATGTATACGTTCTGTGTTAAATGTTATACATTCTGTATTAAAATGTATAGAGAAAAATACGAATATAAAAAGAAAAGGAAAGACATCGAGTACATCTTGGTTTTCTTTTGTTTTTAAAACTTTTTTGTGAATTACATATAAATAAAAGAAGTTGGACAAGTCAATACTTTTAGTATTGATATGAACAGACACTCAAACATATTTCAATTTAAAAATAGTATATACAGTAAAATGAGAGAGGTGTATGTGCAAGTTTAAATATCACATTTGTATATGTTTGAAGATCGTTTTGACAAAATTGGACTTGTACATAAAATCCGATTGTTTACCAATTTAATGTTATGTTATATCTATTTTAATTTGTAGGAATAGTTAATGGCAATGTATGAATTATTAATGTATTAAAATCTTACACTGATTTCTGTTTATTTATGTTTAGTGTGAATAATTAGTATACACTACATTTTTTTCTAATAATAACAACATATAAGTAGGTAATTAATTCAATTCAGTGTCATAAATATATGAGTTTTTTTTAAATGATATTTTAAGTTTCAGTTTGTGCGTTTAGCTACATATAAATAAAAATATTCTGTTTATGTAGTAATATTATTTAAACTTCATATTTTTTGTTCAGTATAGAAAACATTTCTTTTTTCATTGATGTATTACGGGTCTATTCTAAGTAAACAAATTCTTTTTTATTTTGCTCAATATAAAAGACAACTATCTCTCTTTATATCAATTTTATTTTAAAATATTTTCTTATGCTATTGCATTATTTTATTTATGCTAATGCCACACAAAATAATATTTATACTATTCCAATATATGTGTTGTATGATATAAAAAAACCTGTGTATGTACTTATGTACGCACGTAAGAAGTTATATATTCTTTGGCGTAAAAGTTAAAAATATTTCTGAAAACTTTATCCTTCGCGTTATCCTATGTTGTTGAGAAAAAGACACTAATAATAGAAAAAAAAGGTATTAATACATAGGAAGAAAGTTTTATTATAAGGCATTTATCGTTGCCACAGTAACGATAAATGTTGACTTCTTTATTTCATGGTGTCGGTTTTTCGTGACGGTGTGCGCGCGCATCGCAAAATTTACTCTCATTTTTCCCTAACGCTCCAAAAGAAGACGTATAACTTCAAAAAATCTTCTTTTACAAACAATAAGGTCCTTATTCTCGAAAATAATTCCAATAGATCGAAATAGGAATTGCTAACAAAGACAGTAGCGGTTATTAAATGAACTTTGCAGGCTATGTTGATTAAGTTCACTTTAAAACCGCTGTTAACTTAAGTGTATCTTGAAAGACTTGGCAATTGACGGCAATTCCGATTTCGAATTATTGCAAATATTTTCAAGAAGGGCCTAGATTTAATAGCTTGTAAGATTCAAAATTCGTACAACTTTGTAGTACCTAAGGCAAGAGTTAAGTTGTAATCCTTTGTAATAGATTAGAATTTGATTTATGAAATATATTAATATGCATAAGTGAAAATAATCCACCGATTTTACGTTGTAGTTAGTTAAATGTAGTTTATTTTAAAATATTACTATATTGTATAATAGCAACTTGAAATTTGAATCAGTAGATTAAATTCTGGCTATATTTGTATAATAATAATGTTCTGATTACATTATTATAAGAAAATATAATTATGAAATAAAGCATAAAATACATGCAGTTAAAAAATATTTTTTAATATATTTCCCATTTTACCCTTATTCTAAATTGCAGTCAGATCTAGTTTCTGACAAATTATCACATATTATTTTTTCAGAAGTGCATTAAATTCCCACAATTGGCTGCTTCTTAAAATGAAAGCATTTTGCCCATAGTTCACTGCACAAGCCACTTGGCTTGGCTTGGCGTATCGACAGACTTCAAACAACTAAGGATTTTTTTAACGATTTTAGAAAGGAGCCTCTCAATTCGCCTGTATGTTTTTTGTATGTTACGCGATTACTCCAATTACGAATGGATATTGAAGGTTCATTTTTGTTAGTACGTATTGTTACAGAGATGGTTCCATTCTTTTTCAAAATTAATTGACCTTGGACCACGAGGATATACCAGGAAATTCCTTTACAACAATGGGTAATGTGCAATATTCACGCATATCTTCGTTATTTATTAGCAGATTTTGATAATTGTTCTTCCTATGGGTTCAGTAGTGTCGAAAAGGTATCATATTTTTTCATAAATATTTGCACCACCAGAGCTCGCTTCAATATTCAAGTCACTTAATCTAATATGATTTCATTGCCGTAAAATATAAGGTCGACCACATCGGCATAGCTTCCATCCATGAATATAATACTCTTTGATTCAGTTCAATGATATTGTATACAAATATATAATAACTAGCTGTGCCCGCGGCTCCGCTCGCTACCCTTCCCTTTAGGAGTGAATTTAAAACCTGGCCAGGGGTCTCGTCGACAGGTTAGGCAGTATCAAGATCCGTTAAGCCATTTTTAGGTGATGCGCGGTCAAATAAACAGATAAACAGACAAAAATTCTAAAAACTGTTAAAACGTATTCTGTTATTGATTCTAAGTATCCCCAGCCAACTATTTTTCGAATATCTTCCATGTACAGACTTTCGACCTTTTGTAGCTTTATTATATGTATAGATTAATTTTCTATGTCCACTGTCACTGGCTGCCGCTGAAACAAAGTTTTTCAAAATGGCCGATTGACATGCCCCGTATTTACTTAACTATTGTAGACAGGGAAAATAAAACCGCCACATAAAAGAATAAACCATTATTTTATTCGCACATAACCATACAGAAATATTTACATTAAAATAGTATAGATATCACATAAAACACCTCAAAGAATGTAAAGCGCAACAATGATCCGTCACTAAAAAAGAAGTACCTACATGATTTTTCGAATTTCTTTGGAATGGGACATTCATATAAAAGTTATTTTAATAATATAAATGTCGTAGTCGTAAGCTTCAGTGTTTATTATCAAGATTTTTTTAAATTCATTAATCATCGCTTTATTGAAATCGATTACTTGTATAATCGAATACTATTATAATAGTAATCGATGATAAAACTGTACAGCGATGAGTAGAAGGAAAACTTTGTCAGTCACCACCCTTTATGGTATAATTATATTGTCAAAATGTAAGGGCGAGTAACAAACCATTTTTGTTTTATCAATCAAGGCGTACTATTACCGCCTAATTTGTCACCGTTATATTCGGACTTATTATTTGATCGAAGTTTAACTATTTAAATTGGATCCCTAGTAGACAAAGCGAAGGCCTAATTGTTTTTATAGTTCAAATATGATTTAAGTAATAAATTTCAGAGTTTCTGCAGTCAATAAAAGCTAACTAAAGCCTGCTTATTGTTAAATGAAAATCGATAGCGACAAATGTGTAAAAACATTACACAAATCAGCTTGAACTTACGAAAGTATCTTACTTTTGTGTACCTAAAATGTACCTTTTAAATATATATTTATGTGAAAACAGCAGATTATAGAATTAATTGACAGCACAAATAAACATTATTTATTAATTTATTATCTATGGAAGTATATTAAAATGGAAGTTTATTACTTAGGCACAGCGATTGTAGTATATCTTTAAGTTGGAATCTTTCTGATTTTGCTTCTCCAAATAGCGGTGATGTTATGGAGCTCTGAAACTATCGGATATCCGAAATAAAGTTCTATCCGTAACCCTAACCGAATTCGATATAGAATTTCAAATAATTTCGGATAGAGGCTGACGGAAAAACAAAATGAAAAACTGGAATATACACTTTCATTGAATATGTACATCGTTATTTTAATTTTACAACTTTTCAAAATCTAATATCCCTAACTGAAACTATCCGAAACTAACGGATTATCCGAAATATTTTCATATCTGTAACCATTATATGTAATAACACGTTAGCCAGTTAACCAGTAATAACACGTTATACACTCATAACCCTACATTAGGATTCCCTGTGTCGTGGATACACACAAGACGTATGCACAAAACCCAGACCCAGAACAGAAATCTTAATTCATCATTTAAATTTCTGCGTAACCGGGAATCAAACCCGGGACCCTCTGCGCGGCAGTCTGGTATGGTGACCATTATTCATATATCCGTGTCCACATCCAGATCCGAAATTTCATATCCATAACATCCCTAGTTTAGTGATATAAGGTACTTTTAAACCCAAAACCATTTCGGTTTCCTTCAGTAACAATTGAAAACATGATTATAAATCTTCATGTTTTGTGCATCATGAACGTTAACGGTACATCGTCAAAATCCTATGTGAGTAACATCTACATTTATTTATTGAATTCAGTTACAATTTCTCCATTGTTTAGGAACCATGAACGCCGTAATTTTAAATAAGTATGCATTACATCAAGGGTTCCCAAACATTCGCGGCGCACCTACAGGTTAGTTAGTACTGATGCTAGGAAGATATGCACAAGAATTCAAACTTAGGCCAAGTTTATTTTCAAGTGAAAGCCTTCCGGCGAACCTCTGTACTCATAACGGCGTAACAGAGCACCACGACGCATACTTTGGGAACCCCTGCACTACCATCATAGAAAATTATTACTTCACATAATTGTTGTCTAGAAGAAATTGTATTGGTTATTTATTTATTTCATATGGTTATAGTCTGCTGATTGTTCCACTAATTTTGAGTAATATTAGTGCATAATTATTTAAGACAACTTGGCCGAATAGTATTTTTTTGTAAATAAATACAATAAAATGTGCTTTGTCAGGCCGTCATTTAACATATAAACATTATCGTCAGTGTGAAGATAGCCCACGTCTAAACTAAGGTATAGTTTTGATATAATTCATGTACGGTTTAAACATATTTAGATATTATTTTTACAATTTATATGCATAATAACGTTACGCATCTACAAATGACTGAAAAAATCGTTTGAATGTAAGATTTTGAGATAAATCAGATCTGCTATGTAACAAGGTAGACTTTAATGAACATTTACACAGATATCTAAAACATAAATTTAATCTGTATTTAAGTATTCTCAATTATCTATATTTAAGCACGCTTATGACTTATGAATGAGGCTTATGAACGCGTATCCGTATTCTAATGTGACCTAAGCGTTAAACTTAAGACTCATAATCGCAACTATTCCTTAGTATGGGCGTGATATAACAAGTGACATATAAGCTTATTGTCTAGAATATTCTAGAACGATCATTATATTGAACTAGTGTATTAATTATTGCTCAAATATCCTCCACGTACGCAACATTTGTACTAAGCACCAGATGACATAAAAAGAAATAATAAAAGAAAAAAAAACTATTAAAATTACTATTATTTAAAACCAGAAGCAAAGAAAATAATTTTATTATTTCGATTTGGACTTTATATTCTTACACTATTCAAGCCTTTACCCATATCTTGGGAGGGCATGAATATAGTTGACCACACAGTTCCTGTAATGTTTATGAATGTACACACGGCTAAAAAGCCGCTAACACTCATTCTACAAATGACGATATTTTTTACGAAATATCAAGTTATATAGTAAATAAAACATTTAAAAATATTCCAATAAAAGTGTTGAATAAAAAAATATAATAACGAACGGAAACAATTAGCTCCTGGTTTACATTTAAAAGTTAATACGTAAAAATTAAATGAAATACTGAATCTATGCTATGGTTAAAAAAATCGGCACCCTTGTTATCTGCTGTAACCATTCTTTCTCACATACTTATAGCACATAAGAAGATGACCATAGACACAGTTTGCACATAGAATTACATATCCCTCCAAGATACGTATCATATTAGGAAAAAATCCGGTTCAATCTGTGTCATGTTTGCAGGACACCATGATTTTTTTCGTCTATGGTTTTTTGTCTGTGGTTATCTAATCACGTGTTTATACTAGTAAGCTGAAGTGTAGTAATTTTCCCAATCAGTAACCTGAAATTCGTTTTGAGAGACAATATTTAACATTATGATAGCACACTTTATGATAGCGTTGATGAATGTGCCACGAATATTTTTTAACAAAAGTCCTTAAGAATATATTTTTGGTGAAGATATTAAGATTTCCGTTTAGTTTTGGAAGTAACATGGATATGATTTAAGTCTAAATTAAGTACTTGCGTCAACATATAGGCCATAACTCTTCGATAATGTCTTATGCGCCATTTAAGTGTACGCAGACATCAGAATTCAAATCTTTCGCGTGAAATCAATTCTATTCATTTCAATAATCTAAAATGAGAAATTATTCGAATACATCACATCGATGGGCATATCTATATGAGCGTAATGCCCATAATTCTATAAACGTAGTTACAAGACATGAGGTGAAATGCGTATCGTTTGTTTTCTCTCAAAACAATATTCAGGGCAACGTTATCAACGCATTGTCTTTACCGTGTTCCTTAGCAAGGCTTGACATTTTGTCCAGCGACCAACTAACATGAATATAATGCAAAGATCTGGTCAAATAACTGGGATTTGCTTCAAAACCTGACATATAGCCGTATCATTATATCCGATATAATAGTTAATACATCCTTATGGTTTTTATTCCTAATGCAATGAGCGAGCAACTATAATAATGAACCCTAATTATAGTAGTGTTTACGGTTCATATAGACAATATTCAGAGTGAATCTGTACCTTTAGGATAGGAGCCAAACTCAGAACTGTCTGCACAGTACATTAGACTGGTGACTACTGCATGAGTCGTCAATAGATTTGATCAGATCTTTACATTTTTACAAACTCTATCATATAACTACCATCCATTAAACAATCAAACTAAGATATAGTATGTCTAGATTCTACATTCCAATAAGTTGCGTCGATAATTGCAATAATTACTATTACTCTTTCACATTTCAAGTTCCTATGAAGGCATCCCACAAGGTTGACTTATGAAATTGATTAGTCTTACTTTCCTGTGGCATTGTTGTGTCCATTCACTATTCCCGAGGCCCAGCCAATTCTTTACTCCTCATTTTCTCTAAGGGTCTACTACCCCTATATATGTTTATTGGCCTTAGGGCGGGTGGCAAGTCGGTTTGACTGTTCTTTTATTAGCTCTTCACCTGAGCTGGCGTCCTCTTTAACCGTTAGACTTGCCAACTTACTATCCTCTTTTATTACATTTGTTAGACTTTTCTTGTATTAAATTCATTTTAACAACACAATATCTAGACACACAACATCTTGGTCAAACAACAAGATAATCCAAGCCTCACCTACCTTGCACGAACACACCGACTAACATACATTCAACTAACGACCGTCTAAAGCGTAGCTTCGACCGTACTAAATTTAAGTAACATTAAAATTGTAATACGTACTGCAAATACAAGCATACTCAAACGCTTATTGCTTTTTGAAATATTTAAATACAAGATATATCTTCATGTCTGTCTTGACGTATTGTAAAGTGTCTTTATACGGAGTAGTCACAATCTGAAACTAGGTTCCATTAGAATAAGTTGCATTATTATCTCGGAATATAGAATAATTCATTACATATTTATATAGTGAGATTAAATTACTTAGCAACATTCCACGTCCTATCTGATGTCAATCAACAACTTTAGGGTATGTTGACTCGGTCGGTCTATCAATTGCGAGTAATTCAATCTGGCTCTATAAAAATGATGTTTAATACCTGATAATGTTAAATACAATATTTAAAAAAATATTTGAGATATCGTCATTTTTTTGCTGAACAATTTCTGTCTTTAAAATTTGTTTCTATCGAATAACTTCCTCGTTAGAAACAAATCTTGTAGTAGAACTGGGTAGGTGTTAAAAAAGCATACAAATATATCCCATACAATATCAGTATTAGTAAAAAATCATGTGAGGGCTAAGTGGGAATGATTCGACTTGCAGTCTTTAAATAAAAAAAAAGCTACAAATACTTGCTATAGATAATAATGTTAATAGCAAGATTTAAATTATCTCCATAGGTTTAAACACACAGGTCAAATTACCAATCTCTTAGTAATACTGCTTACGAAACGAACAAAACATTGAAGGAATATATTTGTATTGTGGGTGTCCTGATTAGAAAAACACTCAAATAAATCCCACATAGTCCCCACATTTCACTATTTAAAGCGCATGAAATACTATAGTCTCACTTGTACAAAAGTATGAAATACATATTCAGTTTAGTTGTAGTGATTATATTATTGCTAATTAATATTGATATTATATCATATTAATACTATGATGCTCAGCGTTTGAGTATGTCGACGAAGCAGCTGTGTCTTCCGTCAACGTTAATCGGCGTTGATGATGGACTCCCTGCCTTGGCCGACGCCGATGTATTTTACTGTGAAAAAACAAATACAAAAATAAAATAAATTGTTTACAGCGTTTTTAGAGTGCAGTACCCAAAGGACTGGGATTGAAAAGTATTATTTTTACACATACACACATTTTCACGCCAAATCCCTAACGGGGTAGGCAGAGTGTATCGAGTGCCAAATGGCACGGTTCTGACGTACTTGCCTAGCTCATTCCACCTTCATAACTCTCCTTATACAAACCCGCGTATTTTCACCGATTGTGTTATCTTAATTCTATCCTATCCTATTATTCTGGCTTAAACAAGAAATACTTAAAGCAAGAAGAATTAAAATAATGGGGATTAGCCTTAGTGGAAACTAGTATTTCTGCCGCTTTTTTCGATTCGCGTTAGCGCGAATTTTTACCGTTACCTTTAATAGTTATTCTAAATAGCGTAGCGTATCGTTTCGGCTCTGTATCACCAACAATACCATTTTTTGTGCGAGTTCAAGTCGCCCACACTCCATATTTTTTTAATCTGATCCAAATTTCTTTGTGATTACTAAATGATGTATTCCAAAAACATACACAGCACTACCACAAAATAGCTTCTTGGTCCAGTGGAATTGGTGCGAATTGACTGTGACGGACGCTGGGAGAGAGATACGGACAGACAGACGAACACACAAATGTTCCTAAAAGGGTTCCGTTTCATCATGCGGACATTCGAAATCTTAGAAGATGGTAATGTTAGCTACCGGGTATCTGCAAGAAGTCCTCAATGGCCTTGACGTATCTCCTCGCCTCCTCGGGCAGCTTGGCCATCTCCCGCACGTCCTCCGTACTGCAGTTCCAGCCGGGCAGCGTTACGTATTCCACCTGTGGATTGCCAATACATTCGGTTGCAGGTTTCATGGGGAAAATGTCTATCACTTTAGTTTAATGGGTAGTTTTTGTGGAACGCAATTCGTAAACCAAGAGTAAGGGTAGTCATCTATACTAACATTATAAAGCTTTTGTTTGTTTGTTTGTTTGTTTGAACGCGCTAATCACAGGAACTACTGGTTCGAATTGAAACATTATTTTAGTGTTACATAGCCTATTTATTAAGGAAAGCTATTGGCTATAAAACATCACGCTATTATCAATAGGATTCCCCACCTTTTCGCAATTTATTTAATGCTTCTTTCAGTGATAATATTAATAAGCACCGAGCATTATTTTAAAACGAGGTTAGGGCCTGATTTGAATCCAGACCCAGATTCTTACCAACAGCTTGATTGATTTGCTTGCAATAACTGAGTTTATTTAATATTTTTTAAGTTATTCGTGTGATCCATCAATCACTTCATTTTATTTGTATTTGTGTTCTATCCATGTCAATTTTTTTTTCTAATCCCCAAATGATATAGCAAATTAACGTTTTCTCACCTCCACACTACTTAATTCGGGCATCGACGAGGGGAAGTAGTCAATCTTCTTGCCGTTGAGCTTGTAAGCCACGCCCACTTTGAGCTCCTTCAACGTGTCCAAAATGTCCAGCTTGGTCAAACACAACCTTGAAAATAATCATTTGTGATAAGTTTTCCTTTCCTGTATTGGAAAAAATGAAAAATAACAGCCAAATTAGATTCTGATTGCTTAGCCAAATTCCATTCTTATAATACTTTAAAACTACTTTAAATAATAAGTTAGTTCAAAAATTAAAATCCGATTACTGAAAAATCACGCTAAAAACTATAATACAAGAAAATACATATATTTCATCATATAAATACCTATATATATTTATGTTATTATCTAACAAAACACATTCTTACAATAGTAAGCGAACATGAGTTTTAGAGCAAATTATTACAATAATCACTTCCTTTTCATCAACCTTCGCCTTCAAATCACAACACAACAAACACAACACAGAAAAGCTTAAGAAGTTTTTCCATTCAATCTTTATAAATAAAAATGAATCACCGAAATGTATGTACGCGCATAACTTTCTAACGACTGCACCAAATTGGATAAATCTTGCTTTTATGTATTCGTTATTATCAGTAGAAAGTTTATTTGAAAAAAAAAAAATAGCAAATATTAAAAAAAAAAAAAAAAACTGTTTTGATCGCGGGAGAAAGTCCGCCCGGACAGCTAGTAAACAAAAAAAATGTCACATACGAGGTATATCCGTTGACCATGGCGGTGTATCTGACCACGACCAGGTCGAGCCAGCCGCAGCGCCGCACCCGCTTCGTGGTCACGCCCACTTCGTGGCCGCGCTCCTGGAGCAACCGTCCCGTTTCCTGGAATAGAGGGACAAATGTTGTTGGTAAGCACGGCTAGATTTTTCTGGACAATGTCCACTTCAATTAGGATCTATGTCCAATTAAGGGAGGTCATACATACCTCCAGAATCTCTAGGAGTTAGGATTGGGACGATCGATGGAGATGGCACATCTCGGTAGCCACTCGGTAGGTCTGTAGGTAGGTGGGACCCATCGTCGACGCACTTTTATATTCGATGACGTCACGTACAAATATGAGCTTGGGGTGGGGGATAAGTTAAGTGGCGCCATTGAAGGGAGGTCCTTGTTCTTCCATGGATCGCAAAACACTTATGGATACGTAAACGATGTCAGCGATCCTTGTCCCAATTATTTATGAGAACATTTCACGTCGCAAGTCTGTAACCAAGGGCCCATCGCAGACGCGCGTGGCGTGCGCCTTAACGTTTGATGACATCACGTTATTGTCCTGTAGTAGATCTTAAAAGGCCGATGCTTGATGGTTTGTCTGATGCAAGGATGATCTACTTGATCTTGTTTCAATGTCATACGACTCGAAGACTCACGTCGTGCAGTTCGGTGGGGAAGGGCCCGTCGCCGACGCGCATGGTGTACGCCTTGACGACGCCGAGCACGTCGCCGATCACGTTGGACGGCAGCCCCAGCCCCGTGCACACGCCGCCGATGCTGCAGTTCGATGACGTCACGTACGGGTATGTGCCTGAGGATAGAGAATATTATTTTGAAAAACATTTATTTGAAGTGAACACTTCTACAGCTGCGTTAGACGACTTTGGGTAGGAGGAAAATCTATGGGTTCGCATAAGCAACATGCTAATGCTAATGGTATATCTATGAGTGTAACTATAGACATACTTTAAATACAGTTAATGCGCACGCAGCTGCCTACGTACGTGCATTTCTCCAACCTATTGTATAATTGTATGTACCCGATTGCATGTGTGTGCGTTGGACGCTTCATGGATGTATAATTTAAATTTTGTAAGTTCGCGCCAGCGACATGCTGTAGTAATAACAGCATGTCTGTAGCTATCACCCTCACATGTCATATAATATTAGTGCTGTGTACATCTATACACATAAAGTTTATTTCTTTACGTGAAATTTACTAAAATATAAGTTTTCACAGTTTTCATGACTGCCATTTTTTTTTATTTTTTCGTTTTGTTGGAAGATTTGTTTTTTTTATTTTTATTTGGTTTGATACGCGATAACATTGCAGATATCGCATACCTCTGATAGCTCTGTTTTATTATCATGGGATAATAAATAATAACTGATGTGCCATCAAATGAAGAGTAGTCACTGTCCTCTATGTTAAAGCAAGGAAATCGGCGCCTATAAGCTAAAGATATACTTAAACAGACTGTTAGTTTGTAACTAATAGTGATGTTTAAGATATCCATATCCGTATCCGCGGATATCCTAGGGAGAAAAAAGATCCGAATCGGTGACTTTTTTGGCGGATCTTTTTATCTACTTAATTTTCATTACATATATGAAATTCTACACAGGGTTATTTTATGTTCACTAAAAACTCTTAGGTAGTATATTACTATAAACAGCAACTATTGTTCTTAACAAACATCAAAGACGAAATAAGACAAGTGGCGACAAAGACAACTATCAAGATCACGCTATCAAGTCATGGATTGAGTAAGAAATTTAAGATCTGTATTCGCGGATCTCCACACCAAATATTCCCGTATCCGCGGATATACTTTGTTAACGATCCGACACATCACTACACTAACTCACTAGATTAAACACTAGACTGTGTAATTAAGAGATGTCATTAACAGTATGATAAGAAGCTTAGAAAGGCTTTTATAAGTATTCACTTCAAAGGCATTAGGACAAAGTACTTGAATATATGTGAAGTACATTTATGTGGTGGCTTATTACTGACTGAATTTTGAATGAATGAATATGGGATTATAAAGAGGAAGTTCTTACCATTATGTTTTATCGTTAAGTTTTTTTTTTTTATTGTGTAAAGGTAGCAAACGAGCATGCAGTCCACCTGATGGT
>DWNR01002226.1:0-13409 GCA_018250455.1 Polygonus leo | reverse complement strand
CTCAAAGCAAAGGTTGACAACCCCTGCATAAAGCATGCAATTCGTAATTCCCGCGAATCGCCCACACGAAGCATACCATGCCGTGGACTAGACAAAAAGTGGACAAATCCTGCACAAACGAAGGATATAGGAAGTTCTGACCGTTTCCCTAGAAAATATTAGACACTCATTGCTCTATAGGTTCCATTAATATAAACTACAAGGGCCTAAAACTATTTCAAGCAGGCTAGATTTACGAACCCTGAACAAACGAAGGACATATAAACATACGAAGCTCCGACCGTTTCCCTCGAAAACATTAGACGCTTACCGCTGTAGGTACAATTAATATCAATTACAAATGCCGAAAACAATCTCAAAGCAAAGGTTGACAACCCCTGCATAAAGCATGCAATTCGTAATTCCCGCGAATCGCCCACACGAAGCATACCGCGCCGTCGGCCGGCCAATTGGACCAATATAAAATGCATTAGCAGATGCCGTCGTATTGAGTGCGTCCGAATTGGGTCAGTGCGAAGCCTTCGCGTTCTTGCCACTTCGGCGTGTTTGCTTCCAAGTTACGTAATTCGTGCTTCCAGTCGCAAATTGTAAGAAAAGTCTTATAGTGCGCTTGATGCGCCATTTTTCGCTATGTCAATATGTCTGTGACGAGCTAATTTAAATCTAAATGATTCAAAAATTGTTGAAAATTTACATAAAACTCAGAAATTTCAAAATACATCAAATAAAACTAAAATTCATAAAGGCACAAATTATTTCAGAAATACAAATATTAAAATATTGTTTGATGTATTAGTAAGTATTTATAGTACTCAATTCTTTTACTCTTTTAATTCGATTGACAGTCCAAAAAATAACTTTAAATAAAAGTAAAAACTTATGATACTTCTAAACACTTAAAGTTGCTTTATGGCTTATAGTTTTGTTTTAACCAACTTGTAACATAAACGCTCAAGTTTTTACAAATAATAACATATAATTTTGTTTTATCCGGCTACAATTCGCGTTCAATTGACCGAACCCTTATTTTAAGGGTTTATTAACCTTATTCACTGAGTGACAGTTTTTTTTGCACGATGCGCTGTTTTAATTGCCCGAATTAGTCTTACAAACAGAGCGGTGTACTTCAAATGTAGTTAAAAGAAACAATAAAGCTTAGATTACCCATCTCAAATACTGAAGTGTTGAATATTATTTAATAACCAGTTTTGTCTCGAGGTACTTTTAATTTAATTTATACGCAGTGGTTGTATATCTCTTCAAAGATTTCTAGATGATTTCAGGTTAATAAGTTAATTATATTTACAATACAGATAAACGACAATTTTATACGATGCTTCAATTTTAATAACTTTACTAATGTTACAATAATCCGTAATAATTTTCCGTACAACATACCAAAAAAGAAACATTTTAATATTATATTTAATAATTAATTACGTGATAATTAAAATATCAGTTAGAAAGGATTAAACTAAAATATTACTCAACAAGGTATGCCATTAATTTAAATTAACTCACTTCCGCTATAAAATATTACATATTCAAATATACTCGTACATACCTACTATAAACTAATTTAGTAATTACTCTAGGTAAATTTCGAACCAAGATAGTTACTTTTTCCTACTTACGAGTATATATTCTTGTAGTGGCAGGTATAATTAGCAGATTATAAGTTTAAAACCCAACATTTATTTACTAAAAGTAGTATTGTAAGCAATTACTTAACTTTAATATTTTTATTATTTTATATTACATCAATTGGATTTATTATTGTTATAATACTACTATTGTGTATACACACATATTATAAAGTGTCTATATCTTGAGAGTATATTTTGTTTAATGTTTTAAATTGACGTCATTAAAATCAATAAATGTCGAAACCTGTTCATTATTATTTTTAATATGTAACATTTCAAATCACTATGTATATTTACTGCTTCAGTTATTTGACTGTGGTTTAGTAAACATTAATAACAGATAGATTAACGTAATCGTATCATTTTCACACTTTTACGAGGACACAACACAAATTTATTCATAGGTTGAAATTAGCCAAAGGATTAGATAACAACTTTACTTTACACATTCACGTCCATCGCTTGGTTTCCGACAAGAATTAGCATTGCTAATCCGATATTAGCACATTACGGTAAGATTTTTATCTATGCACCGCGCGTTACCAAAAGCTACGCGAATAAGATCAGGTCATGCGCTTGGGCAGTTGCGCGGGCGCAGTGTAATCATGCGTTTAGAGCACATGCCGCCGCCGAGTTCCCTGGAAGGCGATGAATAACTCATTGTCCGTCCGTCCGTCCGTCGTGACGCACGGTTCTCGGAAACAAACGATGCAATGCAGAGTGACCGAGTTAGTTCACCCGAAATGCCCTGGACGTAAACGGTGGAAAGGTCTGTCACGAAGAAAGTGGCTGAAAGCGCTCACGAAGTGAAGTGTCGAAACGATAGTATTTAGTAACAATTTAATTTGAAGATCTTTCTGTGTCAAGTTTGCTATTTGATGTAGTCTCTAGTGCTAAATTGCGTTCTATTCATAAATTCGCAGAATGTGTGTTTCTTTGGTGGTTTAAGGACTTAGCTGATGTTAAAATTAGCAAATTTATAACGTGTGCTACAAATATGTAAAAGAAAATAGGTATTTAAAGTTAAAAAATCCTTTGTCGTGGAAGTGACACTCCATAATAAAATCGCCGTAACTGGCACTGTTTTGAATGCAAGGTCCAATTTGAGGATCTCTATCGAGGTGTTCGCCTCCGTTTCCCACCAATTGCGTTCAAACGCATTCACAAAGTGCATCGTAATTAGGATGCACCGAGTGTCCACTTCACGCATGTCGGCATCGGTCACCAAACAGCTAAATATTCGCACACGACTATTGTGACCAGTTTATGGTCTCGGTATCCTTTATACTGCTAGTTAGCATTCCAATTTGGTACTCAAACGTTTTTTCATACCGCTAAATGTGTGTAGTAAAGCCAGAGGACGACGCTCGCGAACTAAGTCAATCTGTTACGATTGTTAACCTCACTGGCTCAATTAGAGCCGTTTATAGCGGATGTATAAAGCAGGTGAACTAACACTTGTTAAAGCGTAAATGATAAAATTCTCTAGTCAAAGCAATTGACATCTACGCTTATCTCAGATCTTAAAATAGCAATGGACGTGCCGATCTCAGTGACGGCATAGAGATTCTTCGGCTTTAACTATAAATAATATTTAATATAACCTAAACTACATTACTTACATTTTAGATACAAAGATACACTCTTTATAATTCTTATACCATTAACATTTTATAGTATTAAAACAGACTTTAGGTATTTATTTTAATGAGATAGTAGTGGATAACAGGTGTGCAGACCACATGACATCTTCTTACGCCAATTCTGTGTTGGTATACCTTAGTCATATATAAATAAGTCAACTTTACCCCATATTTAAACAGAACGAAATGGCGTAAATACTATAAGACAAGATCTAACTAAATCTTTATTTCCATTGTCACAGGTGAACCGGCCTTTAACGATGAAGAAGGAAGGTATCCAGACGCGGAATCGCAAGCTTAGCAGCAAGAGCAAGAAGAAGAAGGCTGGGGGGGTGGGGCGTGCGCGTTAGCCCTCGGGGGCGTCATGGGAGACTTGATCAAGCCTTTCGGAGTCGCCACTAAGGGATTCGGAGGATCCGCCTTCCCGTCGGCTATGGATTTTGGTATGTAGCTAATTCTGCTAAGTTTAGATTTCACGTCTTTGTTGATTATTTGGGTTGGTTAGGTTTGGTGCCATGTTATTATGATATACAAAGTTATTTACATTGAAATATCAACAATCTTTTAAATATATTGACTGGAATAGTGGTCAGTCAAGCGAAAGGCTTGGAATCCTTAGCAGAGCTTCAATTGAAGAAAATGTTGATGGTAACCACCACGAACAAAGAAAATTGTAACATAGTATTGTTGTAAATCAATTTTTATTTATATTTTTTTTATTAAAGAGGCTTTCTAGTTTGTAATTACCTAGTATGAAGATCAGTACTTCTCTGGTCCGGACTTCCAACACCAAGAATCTAAACATTGACTTAATGCTAAAGTTTTATAAATGATGCTAAAATAAACTTCATGCTTCATTTTTATTCATGAACAAACTGTTAAGGATTCACTTTATTAACATTATTCTTATGTTGTCCACCAGGTCAGCACCAAGTGGGCTTGGTGCACCCAGCAGCGGCCCACATGTCGCACTGGTACGGTGCCCCCCACCAAGGGTTCGCGCCGCCCCCCACCTCGCACAACCCCTACCACCATCACCACCTCGCGCAGCTTAACTCTATGGTAAGTTTTGGGTAGTTTTTTATAGTAATAAGTACGGAATCTATCTATGGTAAATGGTAAATGTTGTCTATGGGCGTCCGTAATTCTAAATAGTATTGAAGTATTAATTTAGTGGTTGCTTTCCCTAAAGACATCGCTTCGTGTTTATGATGGCCACCATATTTCTGACATATCTCTTGCATATCAAGAATTGCATTAAGAATTACGGGATTGGCAATAGTCCATGATCATATTATACTAAATGAACTTGTTTTAGGATATTTTTGAAATTAAAATTTATAAGTCACTCTCATTTGGTTATTTTTTTAATGAAACTTACATCAAATCATTCAATGCATCTTTATGGTTCATCGATTTATGTATATCTGTTTAGTAGTACTAAAATAGTCTCTTATATTGCAATGTTGTAACGCTAAATGTATGATATTAGTTAAATTCACTGGGTTTCCGTTTGGGAAACTCAATTTATAAAAAGAAATAGCAAATTTCATCAAGGATTAAACGGTAGGCATCGGTTGTTCTTATAAGCAAAGCTGTCTTTTAAACGGTACTTTCATGTAAATTTAGAGCGTGTACAAGCATTTTCTAACCAAAATATTTCTTTACAGACTGGCTGGAGGAGCGAGTACACGTGATAAGTCAACCAAACTGGAGAGCCTCATTTGAATATCGGTGAAAACACAGCGTACAACCGTCCTTGTCAGAGGACGGCGCGACCTTCGTAACGGCAGGGCATCACGAACTGTGATTTCACTAAACTGATTTCTAATGAATAGTTCATAGCAATTAATCACGAGATATACTCTGACACATTACATTAATTTATAAGACTGTTGAGCAGAATTGATGTTTGTATACACACGTGCAAACGCGACATATCTGACGGAGCGAGATCTCTGCTCAGTTTCGCCGAAAAGACTTTGATTCCGGTGATTATCCTACAAGTATTATAAGAGTGTTTTACATGAGCAACTAGCGAAATTGTACAGTATTATAATGTTAGGTAAGGTCGGTTTATGCCCGCTTAGATGATTTATATATATAAAGTAAGTAGGTACCGTTTATCGATTTGTGTATTTGTAAATATCTTATTAAGTTATATTCCGTTCCTGTATAAATTGTTTTTTCCTTTATATTTAATTTGAACAGGTCGGTTCGCTATAGGAATTGTGATGTGTTCAAAGATTTATTCCAGATTTTTTGTAAATTTGATTTGTGTAGACTATATGAATGAAATGCAATAGTAATTTATATTATAGTTATAAATCAATCATGCGATTTGTAAATAAAAGCCGTTTAAATATACAGTGCAGACCTGACTCTGTGGATATGTCACGAATTTTCTTTTGAATCCGATCACTAAGCTGAAAGATGTAAAAATGTACGTTGATTTGTCACGAAAAATAATATGATATAAATATTTTGTATTGCTATACCTTTGTAAAATTAAGATATTGTGTGGCCATACATTAAAGAAGGATTCGGTTTATAAGAGTAGTCTTGAAGACAGTGATGTAGACAGAGATAATTTTGAAAAAGTTTGAAATGGTGCAAAGTGCTTATTTGGATTCTGTCGATTATCTACACTCATAAACTTAGTCCCGTGATTCAAAATGTACATATAAAAATAAAAATGTAAATGGAAGCATTAGAGGATAATTCTATGAAAGTAAAATGTAAATTAGTGATCATCGCAAAAACAGCCTCCTACGATATCCCGTACCTAAAGTTTTTAGTTTTTAAAACAAAACATTGTGAAGTTGTGTATTTTAAATAAAATTGCGAATAAATAAATTATCAATAATTATTGATATTTGATTTAATGTTTCATTTAATTATATTCCCTTATACACTATCAGTATATGACTACCTAGGTACACTGAAGAGCTATTATATAAAAAAACGTTATCTATATTATCGATTTTGTTCCGAAGTTCCTTACCTACAACATCTAATTTCACATTACACATTACAGTACATTTCATGAAATCACAAGCAATTAACATCATTTTAGTAAAATATTATGAAAACAAGAATAAATAGAATAAAATGGTTGGAATTCAAACACTGTTTTCATATAGAAACCAATAATAAAATGTAGAATTTACTATATACTCCGAATATATTACACATTAATTTCCATTTTAAAATAGTTTTTAGTACCAAGACTCCGCTGTTTATCTGTCCGTCAGTCTGTCGTTTATAAATATATATTACGATTATAATAAGAATATAATTATATTGAATCATATAGTCTCTTGGTGAGTCTAAGAGTAAAAGTAATTTACCCAGATCTCCTAGAGGGTTATTAAGAGGGGACTCTAAATGACATTGAGTTACTTAGATAAATTTGACACATTGCATATCTGCACGTTCGCTTCAGAATATATCTACTTTTTCCATTTGCCTAACTACAGAATTATCACAACAAAGTAAATGTGGTATATACCTATATGTGGTATTCAAAACAATTTTTATATTTTATTTAAATTAATTCATTCTTGAGTAATTAATTTATTTGAAACAAAAATTGTAATTATTCAATTTTAATTACTTTAATTGCTTTAGATTAAATTGCTTGCATATGGACCAAGAGATAAAAACAAATATTATTTAAATTGGCGTAGCTACATGTATAATATATTAAAGCATAATTGCATTACATGCTTGACAATAGCACTATTTTTATACAAAAGCCTAACTTATAATTTGCAATGTATTATCCGATACACCCGCTTTTCAAATAAACAAGTGACGTGGAACAATCCGATCGCCCAAAGCTATCCTATTTGAAAAAGAATTAAATTAGAGGGCGATTCAATTGACCATCGATCGGGCGTCTTGCCGTCCGCCATAAGTCACCGGATCAATTCCGCCATTCCGCAGAAAAAGTCCAAAACTTGCGCTTATCTCGCGGCAAATTGAAAATGCAGCGGGCCGTGTGATTGTGACGCAAGGCCATGCCTGCGACATATGGACCTATTCAATTTTAATCGTATTTCAGAAGAAAGGATAGGATAAAGTACCTATAAAACGCTCCCTGTCCACGACGATAGGCCTCACTTAATGTTGGTTTTATTTGCGGTTGCCCTGCCCGGATTTTAAGGGTTCATTGTTGCGAACAATTAATGTTTGCGATTGATCTTTTAAGTTCCACGGAGATTTGCTAGTTTGTATGTTTTCGCTCCGTTGAACACGTGGTCGTTTCGGAGACAGATGGCGGGCTCGCAAGTTTTGAATTATGCATTGAATTTTTTGTGTTAGGTACGACTGATATGGCATTTTCTTAGTCTTTCCAACGTGACATGCTTATTTTGATATACTAGTTATGGGCTTATTAGGACATTATTAAGCCCACATTTCACACTTAGGTACATATTATGAGCGTTGCAAAATAAATTTCCTTCTATGGGAAATCAGGTTGCTCTACATTTAAAAAAGTTTTAAGTATGTTTGAAGAATATTTTGTTCTTGGTGTAATTCCTTAACCAATTTGAAAACGTTAAAAAATTACAAGTTTCTTTTTCTTGCCCAATAAGGCTATATGACTTAAAATAGGCTATACCTAAGTACCTACTACTTAACCTTCATACCTAAATGCAAATGTAGCAATGAATTAAATTAAAGTGTTTGCCTGTGGATTTCAAATAACTGTATTTTATGAGCTTATAATAACGATTATACATAATATAATGAAATAAAATATTTTAAGTGATTTTCTTCTTTGTCTGTCTTTACAAACTATTTTTGAAAACTTCTTATTCATAGTAGTAGAGACTAACGTAAAACTAAACTACTTTGCAGGCAACGTTTCTCCCCAAATAATACATTCGTTTTGCTTAAATCCAAGCACGCAGACGAATCCGCGGGAAAGTTCGCTCTTACAGTGATAAACGAAGGTGTGTTTTGCAAAGTTTATTTTAAGCGGAGCCGAGACCGCATAAGTCACTACGTACGGGTGATATATGCGCTGCTAGGGAGGGAAAAAATGTCCTGCAACAAAAACGCGGCATCACTCCGTACGATTTATTGCGCGGCACTGGAATATTCGAGACTACAAGGCCTTGGCGAATATTCTTACACCTAACCGGGAATGTACCCCCCGATGTGACGGAACTTCGCACTTGGCTAAATTACGACTATAACCTGTTGTATATCGCGCGTACGGACATAGAATAAGTGACAAATAGAAGGAGGCGTGGCGTCTTCGAGTTCGGTTGCTTAGTTGTTTGACATATCTATTTATGTACTCATACGGATGACGTATACTAAGATTTGTGTTCTGTTCTTGTGTACCTAGACGTACATACATACACATTTAATATTTAGGTACTATAATTAAACGTCGAAGCTCTTGTTTTGTTTGTTTTATGTATATTTTAAATTTACATTTTTATACCCGTTGTATTAGGATAAAATGCTTATCACATGTACTCCGGATCCAGACGAGTGTGAGCTAGACCGAAAAAAAGACTTCGAACGTAGTGATCATATGACGCTTTAATTTTTATGTGTTTTTAAAACCAGAAGATACATATAAATTACAAATATGTTACCAGTTTCATTATCTTTATGTATTTATTTAACAGTTTATGTACACAGTTTTAATAATAGAAGATGTTTAAAAAAAATTGTACAAAGGTACTGCTTATCTTTTATCACTGTCTAGGTTGGTATTACCGTTTTTTGATAATTAGTACATAATATACATCAAAATGAATAGTCACAACGAAGAATACACATCACGTTTTTTACAATTTAAGGTTTTACAACGGAAACAATGAAATGATACCATTACACCTAGTTTTGCTCGTATCAGTAGTATAGGAATGAAGACATAAAATAAATTATTTAACATTTATGATTGATATATTTTCAACATATTTAAGATGTTGCCGGTGTAGTAATTTTTAATTGTTTAATTGTATGTTATGCGGAGCAGTTTATTGCGATAACGGATTGAGAACCACCGTTTACTTACCACCGTTTCATAAGCTGTTTTTTACACCTAGAGGAATTTGCGACAGAAACTCCATAACCATAATTATGTAATAATCATAATTAGTATTATTTTGATTTAATTGGAAAAATAGTATTTTTATAGATATACGGTTAAATGATGTGATTTTAAATTTTCATTTAAGTTTTGAAACATTTACCAATTAAGAATTTCCTGTCTTATTTCAAATATGTTCACCAACCTTAAAATCTCCTTTTTTTCTTAGTCGTATTTTTTATAGACATGTCAAGAGTATTTATGTGAGTTATATTTGTATACGTTTAACTATATAAAGTATTTTAACTTGAGTTGCAACTTGGAATACCTTGAAAGAGGGCTATTTGAGCACCTTGTTTGAGGAGCCCCGTAGCGTTGTCTTTTGTTTCTATTATTCTGCCTATCATAAACTAAACATGAGGTGGATTGCCTCATGTGAAACCTACGAGTAAGTAGTAATATAATTTACACACAGGTCGCTGGCAAACACCAAATTTTAAGCAGTTACGGCATAAACCTAAAGGTATACGTAATCATAACTATTCTGTGTCTTCTTGACAGATATTTAACAATGTCAATATTGAAAGTAATGATTTGAAGAGACAATATTTTGTTCTTGATAAAGTAAAATGATGATAGATGCAGGCGCGGTTCCAGACTCAAATTTGGCTAGTGCTATTCATACAGGAAAAGAGTTTTGCATTGATGCATTGGAGACCCTTCTGGTGTTCCATATGCGACGGTGATCACTTATCATCAGGTGGTTTTAGTGTTTAGATAGGTATATGGGACTTGAAATATAAAAAAGGAACTTTTGATAAAAAAGAACCGACATGAGTGAACTATAAAATGTTTTCTCTTAAGGTGTTTGATAACACACCTATTCGTCCGGCTATAAGTCGTGACAAAAAGCTACGCATAAACGGCTAAACTGAATTTGATGAAACTTGCACCTTTTATACTAATACTAATACCTACCTTTTATACAAATAATCCTAATTCTAATTGACAATTATCTTGTTACGTGCATTAAAAATCGTTGAAGAGAAAATCATAAGTAATTTCACAGATCTCTAGATTATCACAAAATGTATTAAAAGGATTTTACAAGTAACCTTGTGATATTAGAACTAGCTGCATAAGAGCCACTTTTCATCAATTAAGAAAAGTAATGTTTCACTTAAACATCGATAGCTACATTGTATATTAACTATAGCTTATTATATTGTAAGTATCTAACTTATCAAGGCACGTACACTTATAATTATCTAAATAAATTATAATCGAATAAGAACTTGTGTTTAAATTTGTAATTTTATCTACTTAGATTATCCATTAAGATTCAAAATCACAAACACGAATTCCCCGTGTGTGATAATTGTGATTTGTAATTAATATTTAATTCCGCTGAAATTGATGACTTGTTAAGTATATATTTTGCTTTCAAGATACGCATTTTTTATCAATGAAGGTTATAGCAGTGAATATTCATCGAAAAATCACGACTGAACAAGTGATTATGAACTTATGAGTATTTAAATGTTTAAACTTGGAAATGTCCATCTGGAGATTACTACTATTACAACGCACTACCGGGTTTAAAATACAATCTCTCAAGTTGGTCAAGTTACACATATTTGTAAAATTTGATTATTTTAGTTTGGAGATTAGAGTGGATGAATATCCAGTTAATTTACATTAAGATTAAGAAGTAATATTATACACACACAAATACATATCTTCATGCCAAATCCCTAACGGGGTAGGCAGAGAGTATCGATTGCCAAACGGCACGGTTCTGGCATACTTGCCTAGCTTCTTCCACTTTCATAACTCTCCTTACATTGTACTAAACCTTTTAAACAAATAAAACGCAAAACAATCACTCTGTCTAATCTCGGTCATTCCTACAATCAGTTTTATTAAGACCAAGTATCAACATCTCAACGTCATACTAGCCGACATAGACAAGTGATACAGAATAAAGTGTCCGCCCAAATCCCTTTAGGACACCCAGTCATAGAGCAGCGAGCGTGAGTAAAGAATCGTCCACACTCCACCGCGCGCTATCCGTCTGATCCGGGAATCAATCTGCGACTTACCCGGGTTTATCTCGCTGACCCCGCCATGCGAATGTCACGACGCATTTGACTTGCTCGTGAATTTAATAACGTGTTTGTGATATCGTTGCTTGTGGGTTAATGTGGGGAATGATAGAGTTTGGTCAAGTTTGTTATGAAAACGATGTTACTGTAATTTTATATCTAGGCAATATTTAAACGTCTGGACCTGTTTATTAAATTACATCTTATTATTGTACTCATTTCTTCTTTCCCATATCCTGAGTCTTATCTGGTAAAATAAACTGTACAGTTACACTCCAAAAATAGCATTATAACATTTTTTCTTAGCAATACATTCACTAGGTACCTAGTTGTTACATATACGTACTTATTATTATAATAAAATAAAAATATTAAAGAAAACATACACTGTTACAAAGAAAGCAGCACAAAAGTTTACAATGCTGTCGATTAAAAAACTGCCGTCCTTTACCACCTAAACGCTGAGTAATAAATGTTTGAAAGAAAGTGTTATATGTGTGTGTGTGAATACTATATATGTAATATATATATATATTTAATAGGGCTACAAAAATATGTTTTCTTCTATCCGTAAAGATTTCAATTTTAACCAATGTAAGCAATTTATAAGGTAACGCAAAATGTCGCAAATCAGTTGGCACTTTATATTATTTTCAAAGTAATATTATTCAACAAAGTCCAAGCATATTCAATAAACAAACAATTTGAGAACTCCAGTGACTTGAAGTAATGGGGATTCTACGACTTAGTGCCGTCTCGTTGATCACTGCCCTTTCAACATTTCGCATATCGAACTATTGCATTGGAGTTAATGTAACCGTATCCTTACTTTGTGCATGACGTCCCTATTTTGGACAATATTACAGTTATTATTGAAGTTTATTACGTTTTCGTAACTAAGCAATAGATCGTTTTGAATGCAAATCTTTCTATAAGTCAAATCAAAATCTTTGTATAAGTTAGTAAAATATGTTAATGGAAATATTAGTCGTTAGTATTTTTTTTACATAACCAATAACCTAAACATATTTCTACTAGAATTGCTTTTTACTAGAAAGTATTTAATTTTTTTCTAAAGGCACTGCAATTTTTATCAAAAATGTAGTCTTAATTCAACTCTGTGAGTAAGTAAGTCAGTGAGTCAGTAACCTGTTCTTTTATATGTAGTGCCAACATACAAGGTATAGTTTTCAGACAAATGTATCCCTGTCCTAACTTTCTTTGGATCTTGTTGACATTTACTTAAACGCACCAATATGGACGTACAAGTGCCATGTAGTGACTTTAAAATAAATGTTTAAAATATTCTGTACATAACCGAATACGTCGTTTAACCTTTAGGCACATCGTTCAAACGATAAAAGTTTCTGATACTGCATTTTGGCGATTGTGCCTTTATTTGTAGTGTATAAGTAGCCAAGCTAAAATGTTACACCTTTACATTGTAAAGAAAGTTACATTAGAAGAAAAGAGTTGGTAGAACTGTTTGATTTATGTTGGTTGATACTATGTGTGATACAATAGATAATAAGGTTCAAAAAATGAAGAATCCAACGCGATAAAATTGGGACAAAAAAGTTAAGTACCGGTCAGGTCAAAAAGGTAAAATGTCAGCATATCTTTATATTTCTAAGTAATAAAAATTGTTGTATAGCAAAAATCGCGATGGAAAATGAAATAAGTTGCATGGAATTATTTACCACTTATGTATGTATTTGCATAGATATGAGTTATTTTTAACAAGCTCAAGTATCTACCGTTAAATCGTACCCTGAGGTTGACAGCAAATGCGCTAGCAACGCTAATGAGAAAGACATTCACTTTGCATGTGAGTATTGGCGATAACCACACCTCCTCAAAACCGAAGAAAAGAAAGAACCGAAGAAAAAAGGAAGAAAGAAACCTCCTGAAAGAAAGTATTGGGGTAAAAATGAGAATGGGCATGCTCCGGTGGTTC